>JANLJB010028780.1:233-12034 GCA_026212285.1 Bursera cuneata | reverse complement strand
AGCCTGATAAAGATCAAATATGTTCAAATAAAACTTCCAAAACTCATAAATTCCCACTTGAATTATAAGGGGCTAGAAATATATGATATTCATCTTCCCACATCTCAAAAATCGATTCTAAGAATAATGCAACTAAAATATACATCTAATATTCGGTTTCTATATCTATCTTTTGAAGTGTTTCTTAATTTGGATTAATTAATCAATCTTACAAGTCGTTTAAGATCACAGAGCATCCTAAAAGATGAGTAGCGTCTATTAGAGGTTTAAATATTCAAGTTAAACTCATACCTACAAACTTGAACTTTTATAAAAGTGACAAACTTAATATGGTATCAGAGATATAGTGACCCAACGGTCCAGGTTTGAATCCCCTCCGTGTCATTCAATTAAAAATAAAAAAGTTGTTATTTGACCTATTTGTAAGACCCACTAAGGCAAGTGTACGTAAAACTCTCCTCTTGCACTTGAGGGGACGTATTATAGGTTTAAATATTCAAGTTAAGTTCACATCTACAAATTTGAGTTTTAGAAAAGTGACAAACTAAGGTAAAGATTGGTGAAGTGGCCGATTATGATCTATAGGAAAATTTTGACCTTAGAAAAGAATTTTGAGAGCACCAAGAGTCTGAATGGAGTAGGCAATCGTTTTCCATAAAGGGCAATTTCATCACTTCTCACCCCCTATAAATAAGCAAAGGTAGCTAGCTAGTTAGTGAACAAGAATTATATCGAGTGAAAGGAGTAGGAGAGAAAAAGAAGGAAAGGGTTCCCTTTAGTTTAAGTTCAGAAAATTAGATCTTTATTACTGTTCTTTCATATTTACCTCTTTCTTACTTAGGGATGTAAGCAGACCTTTTCTTGAGTAAGTCAACTTATAATTTCAGTGTCTCGCAGGCTCGTGCGATCAGGTTGGTTTTTTTTTTTTCTTTTAATAATTTTTTAATTCTCTAATTTTTTATTTTCATGTCTTCTTATTATTAAGTCATTATGCCAAACTGACAACAATATTTAACTTCTTTTAAAAACTTATGAGCTCACTAGTTAGACTGGAATCAAGCTTTTGAACTTATATGTTGTACATATTAATTTAACTAACTCAGATTCAAGTAGAGAAACATGTTTTTAATAAATATCTGGATTGAACTTAATTTATGATCAATTCATTAGCTTACATATTATTATAAGTAGTAGTTTTTCAAACATTTACTTGAAAAATTACAAAAAAAGAAAAAAAGAAAAGTTATATCAAAATTCTCTCTGCCCGCTAATTATGTTTTGTTAGTTATGGTTGTAGGAACATTAGTTAGGACATAAATGGAAAAGACAAACGTAAGGCAATGACGATGATGTACACCTAAACTAAAAGTTGTTTTTAAAAGCTTAAAAAACCCTACTGTACTCTACAAGAGTCCCCCCACATTTCCCCTGCAAAAACACTACTTTCCCCTCTCTCTTTCTTCTCACCCTCACCGCCGTCGCCGTCACCGTCACCACCACCACAGCCGTCGCCAATGGACAAAACTGTAAACCCCATGTTCTCAACACTTCAAGACTGGCTTGTCAACCACCCCAAAATCCTTCATTTTTCATGGACCGAGGGCCAAACCCTAGGGTCCTCTCCAAGGTTCCTTGCCCTCACCGTTCTTTCTTATCTTTCCCTTACCTTATTTTTCTCACAGAACCAAACAATCTCCCTCGGACCTTATCTCCTCAGACGAATCACAGCCCTCCACAACCTCATCCTCATCGTCGTCTCTCTCATCATGGCCATTGGTTGCACCCTCTCCATTTTGTCCTATGCACCAGACGTGCACTATATCATCTGTTTCCCAACCAATACCCAGCCTAAAGGACCTCTCTTTTTTTGGTCATACATGTTCTATCTCTCCAAAATTTATGAATACATGGATACCCTATTGATCATACTAAGTAAATCTATCAAAAGTCGGCTTACATTCCTACATGTCTACCACCACGCAACAGTGGTCATCATGTGTTACATAGGGTTGCACACTTCACAGTCGTCGTTCCCAGTGGTTCTTGTCACCAATTGCTTGGTGCATGTGCTCATGTACTTCTACTACCTATTATGTGCACTAGGGGTACGTCCCAAGTGGAAAAGATTAGTCACAGATTGCCAGATTTTGCAGTTTGTGGCTAGCTTTTTCATCATGACTTTGATATTCTACTTCCATTTCACTGGTACAGGGTGCTCCGGCGTGTGGGGTTCTTGCTTTAGTGCGGCTTTCATCTCCACTCTTTTGGTTTTATTTGTTGACTTCCACTCCAAAAGTTATTCTACTAAGAATGTGAACGAGAACAAGAAGCATATATAAGCTAGCATTCCTGATCCTGAATCGATGGTTTAGTAATTCTTCTCTTCTATTATCTGTTTGTCACGATTTTAATTTTTTGTTATTCAATATTCATGATAATTCAGGCAAAGGCATAGCTGTCAAGTTTAATTATTGTCAGGATATGTTGACCTTAAATCAATTAATGTTTTCCATGCTCTTTCCTACAACCGAAGAACTATATACATTCCATTAATTATGGAGCTACACGACACAATGCATGTACATCTATTGTATGAAAGATTTTTTCCTGTATGAGAGAGAGATTTGAGTTGTGTTATAAATTCCGAACTTTCTAGGCCGAATTAAATGTCTTTACCAGATCTGAAGCTAGAATTCAATTCTGGCTTGGGCAAGGAAGTGTTTTATGTAGCTTCTCAAAAATTTGTAATACTTGCTGTTTCGTTTTAGTCATCAGAAAATTGCAGCTTGTAAGTTACAAATTTCAATTTTTTTTTTTTTTTTTGTTTAAAAAAAGAAGGAAAAGAAAAGAAAAGAAAAAGGGTTGTGATCAATTGATCAATTTGTAATAAGAATTGAGACTTCATTTGTGAGAAAGTTTACATTTCCTTCAGTATTTCAATTGTTCAGAATAATTAGCATTTCAATTTCTCTATGTAAACGCAAAATACTTCGCTTCTTCATAATCGTATACTCGACACCTTGCACGCGAAAGGAAAGGATGTAGGATGTGGCCATGTCTTTTCACAATAAATATCATCACTGCACTATATTTATCTCATCATTAATGCCCAACCACCCCAAAAATGCTGTAACTTTCATATTTTTCAATAGAAATATTAAGGTAAAGGGGTGACTTAGGGTACAACATAAGGTTCAAGGATTAAGGTATAATTGGTTATTTTCCTATGTGTTTTATTTCCTTTCAAAACATATGTCTAAGGTTAATCTTAAGGTGTATTTTAATTTCATCTGTTAAAAATACATTAACTGATAAATAATAAATATAATCTTACCCGTTTCCAAAAACGTTTTCTTAATAATTAATGAATTTTAACCTGCCTTCAGAAAAGTAAGGATAAAACCGTTTACACCAACAAAAATACTCTTGACACCTATTATTTTATTAAAAAAACTAATTTCCAAATTACTCATATATGAAATTATATAGATATAGACAAAATTATTGGAATAAAATGAAAGTAAAATAGATGTTGAAATTCACCCATTATAAACCCTAATTTTTATCATTTTATAATTTTCAATCAATCTTTATACCAACATTTATTACAGAACTGATATTCATAAATAAATTAAAAACATTTGCTAGCTTTTGTTTAGTAGTGATGATGCCTTTATAAGAATTGCGAATTACTTGTTTAAAGATTCGACATTCAAATTCCAGTACGTAAGTTTTGCCAGCCATTTTCAAGGTTCTTGAAGGGAAAGGAAATCAGATCTTGAATTGCAGTGGCTTCTTAAACTGTATGCAAGTCTCAACACTGAAAATTCTTTGTAATTTATTTTTGTCGTAGTGAGAAAATATTTTCAAATCCTTTTAAGAAACTAATTCCAATATTGTTTCAAATCCCACTTTAATTATTGATTTTAAACTGTTTTACATTTAAGGGATTCAAGGAATCAAGCCAAAGCAAAAAATTCATCGCAGAGAAAAATGAAATTATTTAAGACTTCCGAATAATAGAGTTAATAATTTAAAGAGTCGTGAAAGTTAAATAAAAAGATGAATAAAACACTTAAATATACTTTATTAAGGTTATTTCAAGAAAATCAAAGGGTGCACAAATTAGAAATAAGACTTTTAAAATTTAATTATGGATTTAAGAAATTTGGTGTCTTAAGCAATATTTTTGGTGCAAATAGCCCTACCCAAAAAGTTTTATATATATATATAAGGAAAATTTTAAATCATCAGTATATAAGTGTTTTTATTACAAGTGATATTAGTATCAAATCAAAAGCATATATGCAAACTAAATTTTAATTGATAATAATTGGACACTAAAGGAAGAAAATATAAGTAAATTAGTTTATATTTGTTTTTGAGTGATTCTACATCTATAACCACTTCATACAATACAACCTAGATGACATATTATTACTAGATTGGCATAAATTGTGACATTTTATATTGTATGTTTTATATTGTATAAAATAGTTTTAGCTCTATAATTATTCTTTGTGTTTACTAATATCTTTACTTTCTCTCTATAACAATTAGGGAATACATTTTAACCTTAAATATGTATCATATTTGACTAAATGATGTGGAGAAATAATAAACTGGTACACTACAATTTTATCAAACCAATATATACTGATAAGGCGTGATGAAGAAGAAGAAGATGATATATATATATATATATATATATATATAGCACTAGTATTACATGAGTTGAATGATGGTTTCTTTCTTCAAAAAGATGTAGCTACTTCATTAAATGTTGATAACTAGAAACAACTGGGTTACTTTAATGGTTTACTGGTAGAAAACTTTATCTGCTGCAAGCCTGCAATTAACTTTGACAGGTGAGGCTGAACTTAATAAGGGATGGCTATCTGACAGAGGCATGGTGATCGTATGTTAAATTTGCTATCTGCTTTGTGCCTGCACGACCACTAGTATTAACTTAGAATGAAAAAATTTACTCATGAAGAAGTCAATGAACTGAACTGATTTTAAGAATGAAAATAGGGAGATGAAAATGGTTGTATTTATGATCTTTTAGCTGGCTTTAGAATTTACTCCTAACCAGAAGAAAAGAAGTAATTTATATAACATGCCAACATTTTTTTGCTTAATTTATTGAATTACAGTTAGGCATGTAATTTTGTAGTTGTGGAATTGGTTTTCATATTAAATTTTTATGTCGGCTGCCGCTATAGACCTATTTGCAATAACTGATAATTATTAACAAACAGTAAAAATAAGAAGAGACTATAAATTTGTACTTTTATTTATTGGCTATGCATTCTTATAGTAAAAATGGTGTTACCATGTAATTTGAGCAAGAAAAAAGAATTGCAAATGGTAAACTAAGATTTAGATGGGCATTCCCTTTTACATACAAACTTATTTTAATTTAAATAGCTTCTTAAAATTTGGTGAGGATGTGATAGCAAAGACTCTTCAAATGCTACTATTTGGACGTTTATCTCATCATAAAATGAATTACTCTTTTATCTCTATTCGTGTGATGTCTATCTCTTTGGTACATATTTATGTATGAAAAAAAATAAATTATGTGTTCTAGTAAAGTGTCACTACGAAAGCATTCATTTTTCTCTTTCTTTGACCTATTGATTTGGTACTTATTAAATGAATGTACTTGGAAAGAATTTCATTAGATGAGAGTACCGGTTATGTGATACATCCATTCCATCAAAGATGACTCTATCCTATCAGTCAATCAATAAGGCTATCTTCTATCTAGATAGATGTGTTCCTAAAGATTACTAAGAATTTTATTTATTTTGATCATGTTACGTAATATAAATATGCATATATGAAACATTGAAGTTATAGCTCATGTCTGATTTTTTTTTTTTTTAAAGAATAATTATACACATTTCTAGTGGTATCCTAAATTTCACATCTAAGTAATTTGTAATTCTACATATATTTTATTGAAAACAATTTATCGCAACAACTTATCATTCAAAACATTTCGATTTATACTCTTCTTATTATCTTAAGTTGTAAAGAAATAATGTCCATGGTTGGTAATATCTCATTTGGCAAAGTTTAAGAGTACACAATACTTAAGGGAAGTAAACAGATCACGGTATCATTATCTTCTATTGTCGTTTTCTTACTTGTTATTCTTTCTTAAGAGCCAACGTTGAAATGGCTGCCCACATGGAACATGACCAATATTTTCCTTACAATCATAGCCCAAGCTTAGAAACTCTAAATATTATTGGAATTCAATTTTCGTTCAATTTATATTTTGATTAGTTTCATAAGGGAGAAAAAGCATTCCGAAATCTTAATCTTACCAACTTGTTTCAGCATAATATTTTTATTTAAAAATATAATCCTAATGATATAAAAGAAAATAATTGGATAGTATTTAATATAGTATTAATTTTATTAAATGTCACTAATATTAGAATATACATTACCAAAACATCATTATGTAGGTTATTATGACTCCTATAATGTTATCACTATATTGAGATCATATACTAAAATTTATAAGCTATAAAATTTATTTTGCTGATAGATATAAGCAGCCCGAGGGTAAGAAATGGCTCAAAATTAAGATGGATGTCCAATAAATGTATTAATGTATGTAATATCAGTTTATATATATAAAATTGAGATAATATCAAATAGTACCTTTGTGTTTTGGTCTAATCTTAAGCAAAAAGTAAGTTTATCATTTTTATCAACTAAACCCCTGAGATTTGCTTTTTTAATCAACTGTTAATTTTAATCCTTAAAAATATATTTTTGCCCCTACTGAAATTTTTTTCCTTAATTTTAAAAAATTTTAGAAAATGAAAATCCAAAAAGTAGAAATTTGTTTATTATGGGAGTATAATTTGTTTATTTTTTTATTTATTCTTTTTTTTTGTGTTAAAATTAAGGAAATAAGTTTTAGTAGGGGCAAATATGTATTTTTTGGAGTTAAAATTAACAATTGATTAAAAAAAGCAAACCTCAGGGGTCTAGTTAATGAAAATGGTAAACCTGCTTTCTACTTGATATTAGGCCAAAACACAAGGGTACTATTTGATATTATTCCATATAAAATTTGTATATCTAATTATTACTTGGTATATAATAAGATCTAATTCAAATAGTTGGAGAGTCCGACTTCCGATACCATACGAAGAAGAATCCTATTTCAATTAGAGAATTATATGATGAAAGAAAAATCACTCTTATATCAAATAGGAAAAAGAAAGGAGAATACTTAGAATACCTATCTAAGTCATTTATATCACATTTCTTGGAGACAAATAGGAAATGAACTTAAAAGCCTATATAAATAAGTCTATTATATACATATATATAAACCAAAGTTGATTTAATGTATTTATTTTTTAAATAATGAATAAATAAAATTTAAAAGAGAGAAAAACACATCTTTAATATGTGACTCTTTATTTTTAGAGTTTCATTTGTCTAAGTCATCAATCTCATTAATTACATTGACTATCAACTGTTTCTATTATTATTAAATGATCTAGTAGTGGTCATATTATCTCATTCTATCATTGATTCTTGTAAATGTAAAGGTTCAAATATGGTGTAAAAGAAAGTGTAATGTTAAGGACTCCTGATCATTGCTTATGTATAGAAAAAAAAATCTTTTATATTAATTTTTAATACAAAATTAAACATAAATTTATAATTTTGATCTTATCAAATCCAATTAAGATTGAAAATAAAAAATTGAATTTAATGATATAATTCATCAATCATCTTAATTATTAGATTATATAGATAAATGATAAAAAATTTGAATCAAGAGATTATTTTTGAATCTCTGAAGTTTAACCTTGTATTCTTGTCCTTTGGATGTATCAAGCGGAATAGAACAAACATTTGCAGTATGGGTGGGCAAATTTACCCGACCCGACCTGACTCATCAAGTTTTCATTGAGTTTTGGTTAGGTTGAGTAATATGTAAAACCCGATTTGAGTTTGGATTTTTCAACCTATCGAGTTTGGATTTTTTGTCATGTTTTATTGTGAAAACCCGAAACCCGTGTCAAAGACCATTATTTGAAAATACTTAAATTGTTTAGAGGTTAGTAGGATTTAAACCCCCTACACCCACCGTGAAGCCTTTATACATTGTTACTATTCTACATGTCAATTTACATATATTATGTAAAAATATTTATTTATCGTAAAATACTAATTTAACCAAACACGAACTGAACCCAACCCAAACCTAACCCGAACTGACCAAAATAAGCAAATTTAACTAACCTGGTTAACTCGTAAACTCAACCAAACTTGACCAAACCCGAACATGTTAGGTTCATTTTTAGCCGAATCCGACCATGGATCTATTTATGCTAACTTGACGGGTTATCGGGTTAAATTGGGTTAGGCCAAACCCGAGCCCACCCATGTCCACCCCTAATCTTCAATAGTGTAACACAATTTTTTCATCATTTAATTTTAATTGTTATTAGGTTTATCTCTCTCCACTGTTTTCTTTCTCCAAAACTCCCTTACTCATGCAGATGATATTTGGCAATGGGTGCAAGTTTATTCGTATAATTAAATAACATATATTTGTGGCATTAAAATACTCTAATAGTACTTTGATTATCTATTTTAATTTAGAATCATCTTCTATCGCAGAACAAGAGATTATACAAAAAAGAACCCTTCAACTCCATTTCAAGAGCCGGCATCTTTGATTTTTTCAAACCTATTGTTAAATGGGGAATTACCAAAAATAGCCATATTAGAAGGGGGTCTTTCAAAAATAACCAAGCCTCCATGTTTCTCTCATTCACCTAGCCCTCAACAGTAATATTTCCCTAATATTCCCTATTTACCCTCACCTCTATTTATAAAAATTAAATAAACTATACAACAGTACCGTGAACAGTAAACAGTACGTGAACAGTACTGATCATCAATGAATAGTATCGAACCATCAAATGAACAATAAACAGTATCTGAACCGTCAGTGAACAGTACCATCCATGAACAGTCCGTAAACAGTGTCGAACCGTCAAATGAACAGTACCGTGAACAATACCGAACCGTCAAAATGAACAGTACCGTGAACAGTACCGAACCGTCAAATGAACAATGAACAGTGTCGAACCGTCAAATGAACAGTACTGTGAACAGTACCGAACCGTCAAATGAACAATAAACAGTACCGAACCGTCAAATGAACAGTACCATGAATAGTACTGAACCGTCAAATGAACAATGAACAGTGTCGAACCGTTAAATGAACAGTACAGTGAACAGTGCCGAACCGTCAAAATGAACAGTACCGTGAACAGTACCGAACCGTCAAATGAACAGTACCGTAAACAGTACCTAACCGTCAACTGAATAATTAACAGTATCCGAAACATCTGTGAACAGTACCGTGAACAGTATCGATTGGGTGAACAGTATCGTGAACAGTATCGGCTGGGTGAACAGTACCGTGAACAGTACAATGAACAGAATATGAGGGTAAATAAGGAATATTAGGGAAATATCACTGTTAAGGGCTAGGTGAATAAGAGAATCATTGAAGTTTGGTTATTTTTGAAATATCCCCTTCCAATATGGCTATTTTTGCTAATTCCCCTTGTTAAATCATTTATGTCATGACGATTGACCAAATATGCCTTCTTTTAACAAATCTACCTTATGGTAACAAATTCACAACATGTTGTGAGAGAAACGATAGATAAACGGAAAAACGTACAACATATGAATCCTCATTGATAATTATCTTTACTTTGGGCAAGAGTTGAAAGAAAAATGGAAACTAGAACTAGTGGGTGTAGACATGAAACGAAAATGAAAGAGAAATGGTGGGGCTAGACATGAGAGATCCTCGATAAGAGTGTTCCATGAGAGAGATAATAGTTGACAAATGATTTATTACAGTCAAGTGTAAATGTTGAAAAAATCTAGTTGCACACTGTACGAGGAACTAACAAGGTAGCTGTTATTCGACTACGCGTTCTGAAAATATAATTTCTTTAGGGAAAAATCAATTGACTCTCAGTTAAATTTTAATAAAATAATCAACTTTAAATTTTTATTAAATTATTATTTATTTTATAAAAATTAATATTTATTCTTTAGATTTTTAGGAGGTAAGTATTAGTTTTTATAAAAATAGTGATAATTTTTAGAGAATAAA
The DNA here is from genome assembly GCA_026212285.1 of Bursera cuneata. NCBI lineage: Eukaryota > Viridiplantae > Streptophyta > Magnoliopsida > Sapindales > Burseraceae > Bursera > Bursera cuneata. The sequence goes on along the minus strand of JANLJB010028780.1, from coordinate 1,845 downwards.
TATCAGTTTAACAAAAGTTTGAAATTAAGTATTTTTTCAAAATTTAATTAGGGGATCAGAATAAATATCTTATTCTTTTAGTCATTTTTGTAAGGAATGTTTATTCTAAATCGTTTGATACATTCAACGGCCACTGATACACCAATATTTATCCTAGTATTTTGTTATATGCTTAATCTCTATTCATATATTTTATATAAGGATTATGTTACTTTGAGATAGTTTTTCTTATTTTATAAGTACATAAACTGATGGAGTTCATTTGAAGAATTCAACAAGAAAAGAGCAATAAAAGTGGTGAATTGTGATTTTGGTTGAAAAATGGACTAAATGGATAAAATATAAATATTTTATCATTTGTCAGAAGATAATCAATATTAGTCCTTTTGGAAAGATAATTTAAAAAGAAAAATATTTGTAGTTTATACTGAAGTCAAATTCTGAAGTTTTCAAGATCAAAATCGTATTTTAAGATTGATGAAATAAAAAGGGATGAAAAGAGAAATACTTTATATATACATGTTTTGGCTCATGCAGTGAAAGAGAAAATATATATTATTATTATTATTATTATTATTATTATATATATAGGTTCATACTGATGTAATTTAATTTTTTGACTTAATTTTATACAGTATTTTTATAGCTGTTGATTTTTTTAATCTAATGATAGAAAGAGCTGCTGAGTTGGCATAAAACAAACTACCTTTTAACTTCTCTTTCCTATCCATGGATTATAGTAAATCAACGGCTATAAAAATAGTGTGTGTACACCATTAAAATACATAGAGCGACTGGTTACTACACCAATAAAATTCTGTTCTCTTCGTGGTAGCTGGAGTGTGACTTCTTCGTTAAGTGAGACCGGATTAGCCATTCGGGTTATTGATATCCAACCGATCTACATCAAGGCTTCTTCAATTCTTTTTTATCAATTTAGAATCAAAAGATTGAAAAAGAGATCAACCACTTCAGATCTTATTGATTTCATGATTAAGGGGGTTTTCTTTTGTAGATTTATTTATTTTAATTATGTTAAGTTATTTATCAATTATATTTATGGATTTGAATTTGATTATGAATAACTAAACATATTTTAGGTATTTAACGATATTATGATTGTATTGAATATTGGTTTATTCTTATTTTGATAAAGCTATTAATTTTGCCTTGTTTATTGTGTTTAAAATCTTTGATTATAAATTATTGATTAACCATCTATGTTTATAATTGAAGTGAAAAATTAGAAATTAAGGTTAGATACATCATCGATCCCTAATTTAACCCTAATAAACAAGTGTTTGAATATTGTCATTTAATTTTTAATTTTGACCTCTATAAGATTTTTTGTTAAGTATATAAAAATGGGTACAATGATCCCTTTAAGTTAAGTGGTTTACACTAACTCTAATAATAAATATCCACTCTTCCACATTTTTTTTCTTATTATAAAACTTATTTATCTTCCTTTTTCTATTTTAATATTGATTCCTTATAATTTCATAAACACGAAAAGATAATTTATTTCTACTTTTGTAGTGACCCGGACTTCAGAAAACAGTATTTCAGGGGTGTTAGTGACAGATTTCAAAGTCAGAAATCTTACTGTGAC
>JANLJB010028779.1:0-12034 GCA_026212285.1 Bursera cuneata | reverse complement strand
ATATAAAAATTTGATATGGAACATTTTTCAAGTATTTTTTGTAATTGTTTTTAATTTTTAAAACGTTATTTCTCAATTTATGTACACATGTTTCGAAATTTTATATAAAACAATAAATTAGATGTATTGATTGCATGAATCAATTTCATTGAGATACCAACAATAATACAATTAATATATATATATTTGCAGCTAGGAATAAAAACAATACAAGCCTACCATTTGGAAGAATGGAGCTTGGACCCTAATATTTAAGCAAGTCTAAGAATATAAAACTTGAACTTAAATTTTTTTTATCGACATAAAAGATTTTGGAAACTTTGTATCACATTTTGATTTTATATCTTAAAGGATAATGAAAAGCAGTCGTTCCATTTAGTGAATATAAGTCTAGTCATGTTCATGGACACATGTTACAATGTTTTGTTAAAGCTATCACAACTTTTCTGCAGAATTATTTAAAGGGCACCTTAATTAACATGTTAAAGGTCTAAAAATGAAAAAAAAAAAAGTATATTGAATATTATACTTTTTTTTAAAGAAAATCAAATTAAAATTTTAAAATTAATTATTCATTGAAGTATTAAGTACTAAATGAATTTTTCATATTTTTAGATTAACTCTTATTTAAAATTTCTCATGTATATATCTATTTAAGTGGCTTTGATATATAAATAATAAATGGTATGATAAAATTTTATATTTTTATCATAAATATTTGTAATAAAATTACACATCAATATTCTAGGAGACAATTTCAGTAAGCATTTCCCAATAGCAGATCTTTTTGCTTATCTTATTTCTTTTAATTACTTTTTCTGGGTTGAAGCTATTAATTGTTTTTCTATTATATATATTGATAAAATGAATTTCTCTTCTTGTTGCTTTCGAAAGAACTCTCAAAGTTACCCTTTTCTCCTCTTCGTTCAATTACAGTACTCTCTAAAGCGTCAAACTCTCCCTCTCTCTATAATGATTTTGATTGTCTTCTTGCTTGATTAAATCATCCGTGCTTGAATATTAATTTGACGAAAGCAAAGTTGTTTATGGGAACTTGGGCACGTTTATGTTCTTGGGTTATGCAACAAAGAACCCCACCCTTTTGTGGGTAGATATTTTTTTCGCTTTTCCATCTTCTCCCTTACTTTTAGAAGTCACCGTGGGGGCCGGCAAGGTTCTTGTGGCCGTATTTGTGGACCAAGTGTTGTTGTGATTATTCTCTTGCAGAGAGTTCAAAACTTATTTTGTGGAAAAAGTAAAGAGAAAAACCAAAGAAAGGCCTATTCTCAGTATATTAAAGTGAAGTTTACACTGATTGTTATGTCAAATGAGGTAAAAATAACCCACATGTCAAATCCTAGAGTAGAGTAGAGAGGGGAATGTAAATGGAAAATGGTAGGTTACTTTTGTAGGTGAAAACTAAATTCTGAAACCTGCACAACCTGACTGTCAAATCATTAAATAAAGGTAAGCGTGGGGTTGCAACCTTTACCTAAGATGACACGAGGAAAACCCCCAATATGAGGTTTAAAGCAGTTCACAAGCACATAACAAGAGAGAGGGAGAAGAAGAAGAAGACGGAGGAGAAGAGTTATGTATGCAGCAAATATATATATTAAACAATCTCATTAAGAGACTCATTATTAAATATATATATATATATATTTTGCATTTTATTTAGAGAAGTTAAACCACAAACTACTGATACATGAGTAGAATATGATTATACAGAAATACAACGATAATAATAAAGTAGAAGATTAATCAAATACCTGGTATTGAAATTGGATAATTAGGTTATTACATATCATCCAGTCAAAGGTATAAAGCACCTTTCCACTGGCTTTTATTCTTGTAAACCCCCGTTAACTAGAAAACCTAATATTACTGCAGCGCTGTCGCACTACAGAATTATATATACTATACTATAATATATAAATCTTGTACTTGTGGGTGCTGGTACATCATCACACAACACAGGCTACTAGCTTTAATATTTGGTACCTTAACACACAGGCTATTGGATTTTGATTTTATTATTCAGCGCCTTCTTGCAGCGGTTTCCCTTTGTGCATTGAAGAACACAGCTGCAACTGGGAGGCCAAGGTCATTTTCTTCAGCAAACTTTCTTGTGTTAAAGCGGTCCCTTGAAGATGGTACGGTGATCACTGTTTGCCTGCGCTTCTGCTGGAAAAGAAGGAAAACAAACCTGTGAATCCCAATGTTTGGCCTTGGGATTTCATAGTTCACCGCCTCTTTTCCTGCAATTAATTTAATTTAACAATCAAAATCCATTATCGATCATCGACTCGATTCTCTCTCTTTCTCTCTCTCACTCTCTCTCTCTAGTACTACTTACCAAACGTAGCATCTGTTGTGCCTGGGATGTCAGTCACCAACCTGTAACACAGTCAATTGAAGTTCAGATTTGATCAGTAGATGTTGCTACAAGTGTGTGCATGTGATACACTTTTCATCTTAACTTGGTTCAGCTTGGAAAAAAAAAATCTGTAAATATGAGTTTGATGTTGACCAAACATGCATGATTCGATTTACGGATACTTATTTCACATAACTAATACAACCAGTGATATACCGATTGTTTTTCCCTTGAAGAAAGAGGCTTGTGACTCATTTTTACTTGGAAATAGGGCGCAGAATTGGAAGTTGTTGTTCAACTTGCAAATATTTGTAATTTTGATATTCTTTCTTTTGCCACTCTTTAATCTTCTTCTAAATTATAGTTATAATTATCATGATGAATTTGGTCAGAGGGTTTCAGATTATAGTACCAGTGCAAATGCTCCCTCAAGTAAGGGTCACTTGGACCTGGAACATCTGGGTCTGTCATGACCTGCAGCAAAGAAAGAAATTAATTAAGAAGAGTACTATCCAATTTCATGTAGTACATATATAGAAGATGATAAAAGAAGAAGGTCAAGTGATTTCAAAGTTTACCAATGTGAAGAAAGATCTCATATCACCTCCATGAACCTCAACCTTAGGTTTTTGAGTGACTGAGGATGGGAACAGTTCATGGCCATTATATACCTGCTTGGTGTTGTTGTAGGTTACAGACATTTTCACAGTTGGATTAAAGCAATCAATAACATCTCCAATCACTCTGCCAACCACAAGAGGATCTGACATTTTTGCCATAAGTGGGAGAGAGAGAGAGAGAGAGAGAGAGAGAGAGAGAAAAGAAGACTTGTGAGCTTGGATGAGCTAAAATGTTTCTTTGATTCTTCTCTTGGGTTGCTCCTTATTGGGCATGGAAGTAGAAGCCCCATATTTATAGGGTTGAGAACCTAGCTAGATCCATGGAACCTCAGGGCAAGCAAAGTGGATTACCAAAATGTCCAAATGTGGGAAATCAAGCAAATTTATTATGCTAAATTGCAGGGGACATATAGCTAGCTTGAGCAACCATAGGGTACAGCTAACTTAAGAATCAGATTCTCATTCTTGCTATTAGCTCTCTCTCTCACTCTTTAAATTAACATATATCAATTCTTGACATTAGCTACATTAGCTTTAGAAACTCACAATTCAATACAACAAAACCAACCAAATTTTTGGGGAGAGGTTGAGGGAATCAAAGCCAACAGCCACAATATATTAAGCCAGAATACTACATGAGAGCATACCAAGAATCTTTACGAAAGATAAATAATATTTATTTAATTCCTTCTAAAAAAGTAACTTTTTCTTTACCCTCAATAAGTTGTTAAAATATATTATTTGAATGGAGAATGACATGTTAATCTGATTAAGATAAAATAAGAGTACTTCTCAAAGTTATTGAACCTATCATCTCGTGAATCCTTATGTACATATACACACTATTGAAGGAGAGAACAGTTAGAAATTGTACTATTTTAATCATCTTATAGGAGAATTATGTTGAGATAAATTGCAACTACGCATATGGTAGGACCTATATATATACTATAGTATAATCTTAGTGAAAGAATGACATTTAGATATATAAATGACAATCATATCTTGGATCAATTTGTGACCATGTTTTGGCACTTATAAGAAAATATTATATATTACCAAAATATTATTATGTCTTTAAAATATCATTTTAATAAGGTTCCATCCAATATGTTATGAGATGAAAGAGTGAGTCAAACACTAAAATTTATAGACTTTAGGAATTTTCATTTTTTGTTTTTAATTTATAAATGGAACATAAGGAAAAAAGATAGATGGACTTGATTTGCCAGTTATTTTAACTTGGATTCATATATATCCCTCTCTCTTGTCAATTGTCATGTTCCAAGTGATGCCTGAAAACAAGAAGGAATGACATTACAATTTTATGTGTTATGTCTAAGAGCCATTAAGATCATTACATGACCAAAGACTTAAAACCACACAAGAGTAATACTACTTGGCAGAAATATGAGAAGGACCTAATTACAATTTTATATCAAAAAATAAAACATAAATGATCGGTTTGTATATATAAGAAATTGTACATATAACAACTTTACATATCTTAAGTTTATGCACGATTTTTGTATGCCAAGTAATGTGATATTTGATTCTTTTAATGACATTACAATTAATTTTATATTTTATTCACCGGTGCATATATATTTTTATTATTTTATTTTATTTTTGTTGTGTATTTTTTTTTGGTCGAGCTTGAAAAGAACGAACTAAAATGCAGGTATCGACTAAAGTAGCATTCAAATATCCGCTTCTTTCCTTAATTAACATAAAAAAGAAAGACAAAATTTCAGCTGATCCTGTTATTAAGACAATCGGTTCAAGCCAAGAAAGACTCGAGGCCTTTTTTATCAAAGGAGAGAAGGAAGAAATTCCCATCTTGGGTGTCGTTAGAACCTTCCCAATTTAACCATATGCCCCGATAAATGAGTCAAAAATTCTAAATTATAATTTTTTTTCAGGAATTTCGGGGGTATAATTAAAGAGCTCCACCGAAATATGCCGCAAGTAAAGATAGTGGGGAAGAGCATTTTATTTTTCATGTAAAGAGATTCACTTGGTGTCACTTCTTTACTTGAATTAGTAACGATAGAAGTGGGTTTCCATTTTTAGAAGGTTTCCAAGCACTTTGTTTTCTTCATATTCAGCCCTGGAATCATCTTTGATAATGTTAATTAAACTGCTACTGAATTGTTCAATTAATTCTTTTTCTAGCATCTTTTACTTCTCTGCTTCTATTGCTTATTCCAGTTTTTCTGCCATGAGGTTTCACGTCCCTCTAAAGCCAGCCAGTATTGCATAGATTAATAGAAGGTCAAAAGGTGGATTGTTTTCTAACTAATTCAGGTTATGAATTTCACTAACATCAACATTAATTATAGGTTCAAATTTGATGTATATTAAGTGAGGAAAAGATTGATGGCTTTGGTACAAATGATTGCACATATTTACATTACCTTATCATGGAGTATGATACCATTGAAAATATTACAAGTTCAAGACTTCAAGCTCATAAATATCTAGATTTTGTTATGGGTTAAAATTATTGCGTTAATACGTATGTGACTGGAGATTGTGAGGGAATCTTTGGCTTGAAAGAAGTTCGGAAAACAGTACGCAGCCCCAGCATAACCAATTTAAGCAGTTTTCCCTTTAAAAATTAGACTAGGCTTTGTTAAAGTACACTGTACTCGTTATGTTCATCATTATTCATGATTGATAAAAAGAGGAAAAATTGAAATAATTACTAATAGGAAGGCGTGCCTTCTGCTTACCTATGGCTATTGACCTGTAGTTAATATAGGTAATATTTCTTTGATGTGACAATATGACAGCCATGACAATTCGACAGCGCAGCCCTGTTGTAGCTAAATTCAGAAGCTCATCGCCACTTGCCAGAGCCATCATGAATGTGTCTAAACTATCTATCTAGATTAAGAAATTTTGCTGGAAAAATGACGATTGCACCGTTGGTACAACTCCAATCTAACTCTAAAAGTAAAGTGAGCAAGTGGGGGTCCTCTTTGCCCAAGAATAAGCATACAAGTGTTGATACATGAAAGTTAACCCAAGCCAAGGCCCTCAGTCTACGAATTCACTGGAATTGCTTCGATATCCAATCATCACTACACTGTCTCCATTAGTTGCAATACCGGCGGTGCCAGCTTGTTTTCTCAAAGCAATCACATACAGGCATAATAATATTTATTCTCTTGTGTGTATATGATTATCTAAGGTATATATATCAAAGGAACACACAAGCTAGCTTGCTCAATATCCTTCAAAGATATATATATGATTCTTTGTTTTGATGATTGTTGCTTAAGATTGTATTATAAGTGATGAGTTCTGTCGTTTCAAGAGGCTTCAACCCCGCTTGTGAGGATCTCAGGTTTGGTTCAATGTCTGTTGATGCTATCATTCTGCTTGTGAAACTGTATGAAGCATGTGATGCTCGGAAGCTTTTTGACTCGAAAGGACTTGCAATTGCATTATTGGGGATGAAGATCAAGCACGCTAACAACTATCAAGTTGGGACGTTATTGAACTCCTTCTTGAAGCCACGTAAGTTCACCGTTTTTGGGACACACATCTTCTCCTTTTGTGTCCTTTCCTGGATATGTGAATACTGTTTATAGTACTTTGTGGATACTGTTTGATAGGTTATTCATCGAACTGGTAATATATATTTTTCATTCTTTGTTATTAACTAATTAATTAATATCTTAAAAGTGTCAATCTAATAATTAGAATAGAATAATAGATACATTAACATCATGAATTCGAATAATTTATATACAATATTTTGATCATCTATATATACAAATTTTGTATTCAATCTTGATAAGATGCCATCAAAATTTTCTCTCATGGTTTCACACCATTAGAATTGGTTTGAAATTTTTTTGGAATGGGCCCAAGAGGTGGAGGCATGCATTAGGCATACCAATATGAAAGTAGTAATTGGAATTGTTGATTGGTGCACATAAACTATTAAAATTAAAGTCACTTTTGTTAAAAGAAACTGAAGAAACAATTGATTGTTCCTTGGAAAATAATACAATTATAGATCTCATACTTATATGCAAGTACATGTATATATTCAATCTTTCTGTTGACAGACAGCTTTCTTTTTCAAGATTCTCCTCTATAGCTTATAATTAATTGTGATTGTGGGTTTTGGCTATGATGTAACTTTGTGGGGCTAATGAAATATATAATTGAGGAATAATAGGTTTAGAGAAAGCAAGAGTTTGCTAGCTACCTCTTCTCTTCTCTCCTTTTCCATATATTTCAGTTTTATTATAAACTACTGCTAATGCTAACAAAAGACATATATATCAATTGATTTTAGTATCAATTAATTGATCTATATATATATTGATATAGATGTGTGTTACGTGACGAAGCTGCAATATGGTGGGCTCTTAAAAATATGTAAATTTCTCAAAAGGTGATATTATTAGTTTCTAATGATTAAAGGTGATGAAAGTGCGAGGTTACAATATATATATATATATATATATAATGCATCAATAAGCTCGATCACTCACCACTTCAGAAAAATTAAAAATTTTATTGTTATTTATAGACCTATCTTAATATTAAATGTGACCTACAAATTCAAATAAGTCTTACAAAATCATTTTCTATTTTTTTTTCTTTTGGAAGAATGAAGCAAATTTATTAAGAAGAAAGATGAATTGTTATAGATCTCTTCTTGAATTAAAAGAATTTCATGGATATAGTCTCTGGAAAATCTTGATTAGAGTTTAAACTACTACTTAAGACTCTCTCTCTCTCTCTCGCCCCATTCCAATCTTGTTTTGTGATATTAAATTAAGACGATAAACTATTTTGATAAATAATGATAATAATAATAATAATGTAACGTAGGAAGACATAATAATAATAATAATAATAATGTAATGTAGGAAGACATACTTTTAAGATGAGCGATCACACTTGTAAAACATAGTATTAATATAAATCCATTTATACAAACACCTTGGTCATATAGATACCATGCTATCATGGTCTGCATGAATTCTTGGTCATCCGATCGAATTACTAATTTGTTCATCTTATTTTTAAGTCAACTCATGATTGTTTATAATATTTTACTACTATGTAATAATTTATTTCGTATATAAAACATTTAACTTATTTTAAGAATAAGAATATGAGTAGTGCTGCACTTACAAACTATTCATAATTCATACAAACTTATTTATATAAATTCAAGTCGTATTATTGTATTTATTATCAAAATGACAACCAATTTGAGTTAGGAAAATGAATCCCACATTACTTGGATACAAGTGGGAGGTTGGTTTGAGAAATTATATAAATGCTAAAGTCTCACATTGCATAGAAACAAGTTGGGAGAAGACTTAATCTATATAAAGGTGCCTATTCATTTCTTACAAGCATCCCACAATATAGAGTGAGTCTTCTCAAATATTACATTAGTTTTAAGTAAAATTTCTCTATAGTGAGAAGGGGTAAATTACTCTATTGTGAGGTGAGGTAAATTTCTCTTTAGTGAAGTGGAATAAATTACTCTCTAGGTATGGTAATTTTTTCTGGTAAATTCTTCTTCAGTGAGGTGATATAAATTCCTCTCAAATGAAGTAATGTAAATTCCTCTCAAAGAGGTGTGAGTAAAAAAATACTTATAAGAGTGTGAGTGTACTGAGGTTTTCTTTTATAAATATTTTTTTATTATTGTGTTTGATTATTCTTTGTCTTACAATTATCAATTTTATTCGGGTTTGTTGTTTAGGTTGTTTGAAGGCTATGCTTAATATTTTCTAAATTGAGTTAATTAAAGTTTACTTTGTCAGTATCAACCTGGGATTGATTTCTCAATAAGTGGTATCATAGCAAGGTTCGTTGATAGTGCATTGAAGGTTTTGGTATGGTAGTTGAACAGTTACGGTCAAGAAAGCTGTGTCTAAGAAGCTTGAGTTTCAAGAGAAACCATTGTGACCACTCTAATCTTTCCTGGAAGCTTATTGAGTAATTATTCGTCTACAGTGAATTCACCAAGGAAAGTGCATTCTCACGATTAAAAGGCTACAATAGATCGAAGATATTATGTAAATAGGATATCACTAGAATAGTGTCGTTAGAATTGTTTATGTGTACTGTTATTGTTTACACATACTGTTCATAGTCACTGTTCACGATGACATTGTTCACATTACATTTTTTTGGTATTTGGCAAGATGGTTGAAAAGAAGAGCGATCATTACATAAAGGTCCATGGTTTCGATATTCTTTGATTCAAAGAAAGAAACAATTTTAGTAGATGACAGACTGCGGTAAGGGATATTCTGATCAATACTGATCTAGCAGATGCGGTAGATGAGAAACTAGTATGGACTCTATCTGATTATGATCTAGTAAAGTTTGTTAAGATGGATAGGAAGGCTTATAGTGCTATTTGTTTATATCTGGATACTCCAGTTACGCATAACTATCGCGATGAAATGACTGAGAAATATGTTGGGACAAATTGAAGAAGACCTATCTTAAAAAGGATCATATGAGTTTGCATTATCTTCAGAAAAAGCTCCTCACATTTAAGAATTGAATTAGGTAAATTCATGACTGATCATGCTACAAAATTTGAGTGCTTATTTTTAGAATGCAAAGATTTAGGGTCATAAGATTGATAATATCAAGTCTTTGTTATTTTTAACTTCATTCTTACTTGAGTAGGATGCATTAGTTGATACGTTTGTAACAAATAAGATAGAGAAGTTAGTCTATGATGATATTGTTGCTACCATTCTTACGAACGCTATCCACAAGAAATAAAAATGTTGTCCACAAGAAAGATATGGCTGATGATCTTAAAAATAATAGGAATAAGTAAAGTAGCAAGAACAAGAATAAAGGTTGCTCACAATCTCGTGGGTGAGATATATCTAAAGTTGAGTGTTTTAGTTGTCATAGAATGGGTCACTACAAATATGATTGTCCTAATAAAAGGGATAAGGGTGTCAAGGAAGAGAAAATTAACAAAATAAATTTGGTTGAGTCTATTTTGGGTAGCGTTAATAGTGATATTGATGCTATTGTTACAAGAGACTTAGCAGAGGTGTTGATGGCTAACATTGATGATTATCTGTCTAAGGAATGGGTGCTTGTGATATCTTATCATTTATGTTCAATAGGGAATGGTTTACCACATACCATAAGATAAAAGGTGGATCAGTTCTTATAAGGGATTCAAAGGCATATAAGATAATGGATATTGATACTATTTATTTTCAATTAACAGATAGGTTAATCAGACAACTTACTGAGGTTAGTGATATACCGGCTCTTTCTAAAGGGTTGATTTCTCTTGGAGTACTTGAGGCTCAAGGTTTTAGGTTTGTAGGAGAGGATGACCATTGTTGTGTGTGCAACAGTGATTGACTGATGTTCACGGGTTTTAGACATGTTAACTTATATTTTCTTAAAGTAGATATGGTTGAAAGTTGAGCTATAGTCTTGGAGGTTCTAGGTAGTAAAAGATGGCCAAAACTCAGTTATGGTACATGCGTTTAAGGCATGTAGGTGAGTAAGAGTTGAAGACTTTGACTAAGTGAGGCTTGCTTAGTGATAAGCAGTTGGGTAAGCTGGATTTCTGTGAGCATTGCATCATAGGAATGCAAACTTGGATAAGATTTGATATAGTTAAGCATATGACTGTAGGTATAGTTAACTACGTCTATACGAATGTATGGGGACTTTCTAGGGTGATTTCTAAAGGAGGTTCTAGGTGGTTTGTCAATTTTGTTGATTACTTCAGTTGGAGAGTATAGATTTACACCATAAAGAAAAAGTATGAAGTCACCAATATCTTTAAACAGTGGAGGGCGATGATAGAGAAGCAAATTGGCAGGGTTATTAAGGTGGTAAGATCTAACAACGATGGAGAATACACCGAAGACTCCTTGAAGGTATACTTTCAGGAGCATGGGATTCATCGGTATTTCACGGTTAAAGGGACACCACAACAAAACGGTGTGATAGAAAGAATGAACTGCACACTATTTAAGAGGGCATGGCACATGTTATCTAATATTGGATTAGATAAGATATGGTAGGTTGAAGCCGTATCAACGTCTTATTACCTTATAAATTGATCCCCATCATCAACTATCGATTTCAAGACACTTATAGAGGTATGGTATGGTATTTCTATAGATTAATCATATTTAAAACTTTTTAGATGTCCTGGTTACTTTTATGTTAAAAAAGATAATATAGGGGTTAAAGCTAAGAAGGTTATTTTTTGAGGCTATCTAGAAATAGTCAAAGGGTATAGGTTATGGTGCTCTGAGACGGGGAAGTGGGTAATTTTTAGAGATGTTAAATTTCATAAAGAAGTATTGTTACAGTCAAAATATGACAAATACAAAGATGTGTCTCCTATATAGAAATGAGATAGTTTTGGTGATAAGGGTATTTTTTAGAATTAGGGGATAATAATTTTGAAAATGGTTCACATATTGGTTTGTCGAGTTTTAATCATGATGATGAGAGTTCCAATCATGGTGATGAAAGTTCTAGTCATGGCAATGATAGGATTAAGGACATAACTAAGATTGAGCCAGAAACTATTATAATTGAGGTTCCTAAGGAGGAATCTAATGAACAGTAAGGGCAGGAGCAACAAGTTCTCTGTTGTCTTTGGTAGCACAAAAAGAATGTTAGATTATTAGAGCACACATTAGATATGGATTTGAAGATATGACAATTGCTACATCTTAGAAAGTGTTACCCAAGTGTAGGTAGTCTTAATTATAGTCCTCGGTGAGTCCAAGTATCGTATCCACAGGGAGATTATTATCAATATCAAATGGTCTTTATTCAATGTCCAAAATCCAAGATCAAAAGAAATGTAAATGGAAAGTTGGTTGGTTTTAGAGATTAAAATTACCAAGTACGAAATTAAATTCAATTAAAAGACACTAAGGCATTGGAGATCCACATTCATTTAAATTGTAAAAGTATTCTTAATCCTTTTATAACTCAATTGAAATTAACTAAAGAGTAAAATCAATCGGAAGAT
>JANLJB010028778.1:0-12027 GCA_026212285.1 Bursera cuneata | reverse complement strand
TTCGCAAGTTCCGGTATGTGAGAATGAGAGTTCAGCACATCTTCAGTCACCTTCTGTCGAAACAACTCCAAGGCTGCTTTTTGTGACAAACACTGCACATTATAAATCCTCTGAACGTTCATGCTTTTGCATACTAGCTCTGATCGCGTTGTAAGTATAATTTTAGATCCACTTTGTTCATCAGGAATACCCACTTCTAACAGATCTAAATGCACCCACAAGTCATCTAGCAATAGCACAAACTTTCTTCTTCTTAACTCTCTGTGAATTTCTGTAGCTCTACTATTCTCATCCAGAGTTTCCCATTTATCATCTGGGATCTCTAATTTCTTTCTTATGGCATTTTGAACTTTTTCCGATTTCATTTCACTGGATACTGTAACCCAAATAACCACATCAAATGTATGTGCTGTGTGGATGAACTTATTGTTAAGTTTCTTTAGGAGGGTGGTCTTGCCCACACCTCCCATCCCACATAACCCGATGATTCCAACGCTACCATCTTCGATCAATTTCCAAACTTCAGTTTCTTTCGAGTCCATGTCTACAGTCTTCTCCACGAGTATCTCATCCACCAGAGGTCCTGGTAGTCTATCTGCAGCAACAACATCGAAATGCCCTTCGCTTATTAATTGCTGCACAGTGTCAATCTTCTCAATGACTTCCTTACCAATCCTGTAGCTGGCACGACCTCTCCTGGGACAGCAACTTCCCAAACATTTGTTGTGGATCTGTTCATTACCTTTCTGCAAAATGGCATCCACTTCCTTTATTAAGGTTTCTGCTTCTGCCAACCAGTTTTTGACTTGAAGTAGAATAGTGTAGTTCTCCTTTTCTCGCTCGACCCTTTGCTTGACATCACCATACAGGCTATCGAGTTTACGCTTTTGATCTGTCAATGATTTGATGTTGTTATCAAGATGACGGATGGGAGCAGTACGATTGGCAGTGCAATTCCACAATCGAGTGAGAATATCTATGACTGGGCTTACCAGATCCATGAGTGAAAGGAGATCACGGAAACAAAAGTCGAAATTTCAGCTTTGAGAAGTTATCACTGTGCGATATACTGTTCTATACAGTTGCTTAATTCAAAAGTTTTAAGGAATTCATATTCTTCACTATTTAGAAAGTCTAATGGGAGTTTGTTGGCACCCCCGCTAGATCTTGATAGTTTCCCAGACTCCCTGTTGTTTCAGAAGTAACAACAAGACACCCATTTTAGCCTCCCGTTAATAGGATTTATCAAATTTATTGAATCTTAAGGGATATGATGAGAAATTAAACATACTTGTCTTATTAAGATATAAAATAATAATACATGTTCAATGAAAACAGAATAAACTTAATAAAAATCCATATAACAGACATGACTTCTTAAGCTTAATCCACAGCTAATATATTATGTAAAATTCTAAATTATTAATCCAAATATCTTAAAACTTCAACTTGATTGCAATAAAGAGTACAAATAATTTAAGAGTAAAAAATTAATACAACATATAAAAGAAATCCATGTTTGAATCTAGTGGGCATTAACCTGTTCCGATTAATTAGTTGACAGGTTATCGGGTATTATGCCTTGTTTAATTTAATCAATACTGGGTTCATTTTCTTCTACGTTTCAATCTACCATTATTATATAGCGAGTAAGCTGTACAGATGAAGACGAATTGCCTTTGTTGGAGCTCTGTAGCTTGCGTGTAATTATTGTGACTGGTGAATACAAACAAACTATGATTTGATATGCATGGTTGTTGCCGGCGGTCATATGAATACTATATTGCTTTCCCAGGAATCCTGACTCGGAGTTGGTGATTAGGAGCTGTTAGAAAATTTTTAGTGGTGAAGAATTCTGTTCCAGATACAAGTTTGGCAAGGAGTTCTTAGAAAAATGGGAGAATTAAATATTGTTGCTAACAAATTTAAGCCGGAACAAATATGAAGTATTTAAGTCCCTCTTAATAAAATAGAACATCTATATTAGACATTCTGAAGAAGAAAATTAGGATTTAAAAAAGAGTTAGATTTTAATAAAATTATATCTTATATTATATTTTTATTTTAATAAAGATATATTATTTTATTATATCCTTAATAGTAATTTACTTTATTGGTGATTTAATCTTTTAATTTTTTATTTGAATTGGGATGTGCATAGTAGATTTGGGGGTTTACATAACCCCACCTATTAAAATATTACTCAATTCAAGCTGTTTAATATAACCAATTAATGATTCTCCATAGTTTAATTTATCAAGGTCGATGTTAGGTTCCGTTTCCATCTACTATTTCATACAAGTCTAGTGAACAAGTTGTTCAGATGAAAACAATTTGCTTCTACTGAAAATGGGGGAATTAATCAGTAAAGGTCGTCTGCCGGCCAGCCTGCAATGTTGTTGCTGACACACTGTGACATCCTACATTACTTGGAAAGGAGGATGGGCCAACGAGGATGTTGAGCCTAAAAGGAGGGGTGAATGTGACATCTCACATCGCGTGGGAATGATAAGTTTGGATAAGTTAAATACTCTGTGAGCTCTTTAAACTATTGGAAGCCTTTTGGGTTACAAAGCCCAATGACAAAATCGTGACGGACTGTGTATCCAAAGTGGATAATATCCGAAAGTGGGCTGGGGTATTACAGAATGGTATCAGAGCCCATCCCAACCGGAAATAACACGACCCGTCCCGATAATTACTGTTCATAGGATCCGGACGCTCCTATAAAAGTAATAATCGAAACAAGTTTTACCCCATACAAACTCACTGCACCTCTGTCGCTCAACTTTAATATTAATTAAAATTTAAATAATATAATTCTATTGCAAATCTGATAGAGTATTCTATTGCAAATCTGATAGAGTTTCCTCTATTTTTCTTAGTTTCCTTCTTGAATTTGTTTAACAAAAACACTTCTAAATTTCATAACTCTATTAATACTGGGATCCCTCATCCCTTTCACAAAGCAATTCATATCCAACATCAAAAGGGGACTCAAACCTTCACATTAATATATATATTATCAGCATGTGATATACATATTATACCATCCGTATGTATATACAAAATATAGAATAAAAATATGTACTTGTAATATGAAATATGACATTAAACGCAACATGTCACATGGCCAACCTTATATATTTTAGAGCTTTAATCTTGCACGGAAACCTGCAACAACCTAGGGGGAAAATATAAAGAAAAAGGGTGAGCACTAAAGCTCAGTGGGTAGATATTAATTTTTAAAATAAAACTTGTATATATTTAAATTATACAAACATTGAATCTGAATTTATAAACTTTACATGCTATGAAACAAGAATTTTTATTATACCGAACATATGATACTGACATTAAATAACATATATAAATAAGTCATGTGTTAACATAATCTTTTCTAAACTGAAAACTACATCAAGCTAGTACCCAGGGAATACACTATTATACCTGGTGGAATAACATCATCACATAGACAGAGCGGAGAAATAATATCATAATCTATAAATACCCAACGAGATCTAACGTCGCGCAGGCAGAGTAATAAAATCTGTCATACGCATGCGCAGAGCCACTGGGGGAGGGAGAAACTGTCATACTGGGTTTGAAAGCCACTTTCACTTTATCATTCAATAGACTATCAATTCTTACATTTCATAACAACATAAATTTAGATTCTGAAGGGGGAATTTCTCTGACCCCCCAATTAGATTTAAAAAAAATACTTAACCCCACACTTTTACTAAACTAATATTTATCCCCCAAAAAATTACCACTGTTTTCCCAAAACTAACACTTATCCCCCAAATATTTGGGGGGTAAGTGTTAGTTTTTTAGGAGTATTTAAGGGGTAAATGTTAATTTAGTAAAAGTGTGAGGCTAAGTGTCTCTTCAAATTTAATTGGGGGGTTATTGTAATTTTCCTGATTCTGAAGTCATATTCAAAATCTGATAATTTTTTGAAACAATTCTAAAAGTCATTTGGCTAAAACTTGTTCAAAACTAATTATAGTTGTTAATATTCAATAAATATCATAAAAAATAAAATAAACTTTCAGTCAATATTTAACATTAAATTTTTATCTACTCATGATAAATTGTAACTAAATTTTATGAAAATAATTCAATAATTTTAAAAGTATCCATTCACAAAATAGGGTACTCAAATGTGTCTAAAATTTGGGCCCTCTGACTGCTCCACTACCCGATCTCTATCTATAAAAATAATTTTCAATATATTAAACTCAAAATAACTAAATAGTATAAAATAAATATACTAAAATTCATCAATTGACCCACAACTACAATTTAATTGATACCTTCTCTTCTTATTCTTTTTTTTTCTACTCGGCTCTCTCTTTTATTTTTCTTCTCTTTCCTATCCTTCTCTCTTTTTCTTTCTTCTCTTTTCTTTTCTTTTTCCTTCTCGGTTCTCTTTTCCTCTTTCCTCTGTTTTCTATTTCTTTTCCTTCTTTTTTTCTCTTTTTTTTTCCTTCTCTTCTTCTTTTTCTCCTTTTCTTCTCTTCTCTCTTCTTCTCCTTCTCTCCTTCTTCTCCTCCTCCTTCTCTTCTCTTTTTCTTCTCTTCTTCTTTCCTCTTCTTTTCTAGTTCAGCTTTCAGTTTGTATATTAAAAAAAAATAATATAAAAAGCTTAATATCTATACATCTATATCTTTCCCCACCGACTTAACATATTAGATAAATTAATATTTTATTTATTTCTTTATTCTTCTTCTTATTATTATTTTTAACCACTCATTAACTTAAACTTTACTTGGCTAAAATTTAAACAACTCATGCAACAAAATTAATGAGAGGGACCTATGTGTTACATGAAATGTGTGGATGTTAGTAGCCCAAAGGAGGATAGGCCAACGAGGACGTTGAACCCAAAAGGAGGGATGAATGTGACATCCCACATCGTTTAGGAAGAGAAAAGGCCAATGAGGACTTTGGGCCTAAAAGGAGGGGTGAATGTGATATCCCACATCGCTTGGAAATGATAAGTTTGGATAAGTTAAATACAAGGTGAGCTCCTTAAACTATTGGAGGCCTTTTAGATTGCAAAGCCCAATGATAAAATTATGACGGACTGTGTGTCCAAAGCGGACAATATCCGATAATGGGGCGGGATGTTACAGAATGGTATCAAAGCTCATCCCAACCAGAAATGTACGGATGTCAGTAGCCCAAAGAAGGATGGGCCAACGAGGATGTTGGGCCCAAAAAGAGGGGTGAATGTGACATCCCACATCACTTGGGAAGGAGGATAGGCCAACGAGGACATTGGGTTTAAAAGGAGGGGTTAATGTGACATCTCACATCACCTGGGACTGATAAGTTTGGATAAGTTAAATACCTGTGAGTTCCTTAAACTGTTGGAGGTTTTTTGGGTTACAAAGCCCAATGACAAAACTGTGATGGACTGTGTGTCCAAAGTGGATAATATCCGACAGTGGGTTAGGGTGTTACATAATGGTATCAGAGCCCATCCCAACCGAAAATATACGGATGTTAGTAGCCCAAATGAGGACGGGCTAACGAGAATGTTAGACCCAAAATGAGGGTTAAATATGAAATCTCACATTGCTTGGGAAGGAGGATGGGCCAACGAGGATGTTGGGCCTAAAAGGAAGGGTGAATGTGACATCTCATATTGCTTAGAAATGATAAGTTTAAATAAGTTAAATACCCTATGAGCTCCTGTTAGAGGCTTTTTGGGTTGTAAAGCCTAAGGACAAAACTGTGACAGACTGTGTATCTAAAGTGGACAATATCCAACAATGGACCAGGGTGTTAAAAAATGATATTAGAGCCCATCTCAAACCAAAATTTGTGGATAGTAGTAGCCTAAAAAAGGATGGGTCAACAAAGACGTTGGACCCAAAAGGAGGGGTGAATGTGATATCCCACATCCCTTGGGAAGGAGGATGAGCCAATGATGTTAGGCCTAAGAGGAGAGATGAATGTGACATCCCACATCGCTTGGAAATGATAAGTTTGGATAAGTTAAATACCTTGTGAGTTCTTTAAACTGTTGGAAGCCTTTTGATTACAAAGCCCAATGACAAAACCGTAATGGATTGTATGTCCAAAGCGGGTGATGGAGACCCCGATTCTAAGCCGGTAGATAACTGCAACACTTTAGCCTAAAAAGGCTATGATCTCCATAACACACACACAAGACTATGCCTAAAGAGACTAATAATCTTCACAACGCACACACACGCCTAACTCTATCGTCGAAGCTAGATTTAGAATAATGACAAGTAAAGACTTAAACCACACTCCTCCTGCTCTCACACAGTAAAGACCACACAATAGACAAGTCCGAGTATTAAGCTGTAAAGACAGCACAAGCACAAAACATAAATAAGCAAAGCTTATGATAAAGAGAGACTAAGCTTTGATATTGATAATTGATAAAATGAGTGAATATGAATACAAATGAGCTCTGAGGTTCTATTTATAGAGAGGTTACAGCAGTGGAGTCCTACTAAGACTCTCTAATCCCATCTCTATCATAACTAATAACAGATAAGATAAACCTAATCTAATCATTATCACTACATTATCTCCACGTTCATCATTATCCCCATCATTATCTCCATGTTTAGAGGACTTCTGATAATATCCAACTTCTAGAAGGATAATGCCACGTCATTGTCATGTTATTATCTTAAGGATAATGCCATGTTATTGCCATGTCAACGGCCATGTCAGCATTTCTGTTACATCAACCACCTTTGCCACGTCAACACTAGCTAAGTCAGCGTTATCTGTCATGTCATGTTCTGCCTTGTCTTGCATTCCCAAAGACATTGACTTAGTCTATGCTTCTTTGATTATAGCCGAGGTACTTGTTTGGCCTTATAACCTCTACTGTTTTTTGTGCTCTCGGGACCTCTTTACCATCAAGTTATATTCTGTTTTGCTTAAGTCCTCAACATTCCCCCTTTCTTGGAGAAGCACCTTATCCTCAAGGTGAAAATCAGGAAACCTCACCTTGATCTCATCATAGTCTTTCTAAGTGGCTTCTTCTCGTGGTGTCTGGTTCTACCAAATAAGCACACGCCATACTTTCCTTCGAGCATCTCCTCGACTTACAATCTGGAATTGTAAAGCCTCTCGGGGTTGTAACAGCATTCGCCCCTCCTCATCAAACTGGGCCAACTCATCAATGATCTTCCTCTTGTCACCCACCCTCTTTTTCAATAGTGAAACATGGAACACATGGTGCAACTTGAAAGTAGCAGGTAATCTCAACTTGTAGGCTACAGTTCTTACCTTTTGTATGATCTCAAACAGCCCACAATATTTCTGGGCTAGTTTGTAGAAAGTAGTTTTATTGATTGTTCACTGTTTACCTGGTATAACTCGGAGATAAACATAATCTCCAACTGAAAATTTCACCTCGCGCCTTGACTTGTCAACATACTTCTTCGTTCTCTCCTGGGCACATTTCAAGTCAACCTTTAGCTTGGCTATGGCCTCATCTCGAGCACATAACTTAACATCTGCTTGTTGTACTCAATTGGTGCCAACTGTTTAACTTGGTAATCCAGGTGGTTCTCGCCCATACATTGTCTGATATGGACTCATCTTGATAGAAGCATGGTATGATTTGTTGTACCATAATTTAGCCCATGATAAGTATTCAGACCACTCTCGCTGACGATTAGAACAGAAACAGCATAAGTATTGCTCCAGCATCCAATTGGTGACCTCAGTTTGGCCATCTGTTTGTAGATGGAACTTTGATGAAGCTATCAAGTTACTGCCTTGTTGTGAAAACAACTCCTTCCAAAACACACTCATAAAGATAGCATCCCTATCTGACAGCATAGTTCTCAGAATGCCATGTAACTTTACCACATGTTGGATAAACTCCCTAGCAACATCCTTGGCAGTGAATGTATGTTGAAGTGCTATAAAATGGGTTGCCTTGCTCAACCTATCAACCATATTCAAGATAACGGTAAACCCATTGCTATGAGGCATACCTCCAATGAAATCCATGATAATATCCTCCAAAACCCGTTCTGGTATTGGAAGAGGTTGTAGTAGGTCCTTGATTCGCCCACTCTCTGACTTGTTCCTCTAAGAAGCATCACATTCTTTGACCGTGGTCTTCACCTCACGTTTGATGCCTTCCCATCAAAAGAACAACTTGACCTGCATATAAGTCCTGAACCAGCCTGAATGTCCACCTTCTTTTGAATTGTGGAAGTGACTAAGAATCGTGGCCCGTAATCCTGGAACATTAGGCACATAGACTCGAGCCTTGTACCATAAATACCCTTGTTTCAGCTCATATTTCTTCATTGTCGAGTCACGCTTGTCAAGCTTGTCCACAATTTTCTGACTTCGTGAATCCATTGCTAGTGCTTCTCGGATCTTTATCCAGACTTGCCATTTTGTCCCGCTCAAGGCATGTAGTACGTTGAGCCTCATTTGGTGTACATACCATCCATAAAGCTTGACACTCTTCATGTTGTGACAATGCATTTGCCACATGATTCTTGCGGCTTGGCTTGTAATCAATCTCCTCCACTTGTCGCTCAAACTTATACTGATAAGTCTTAGATGGACTCAAAGCTTGCCACGTGCACTCTTGCCCGTGTAATTCGAACCGCATGCTCATTTTGCTGAAGTCTAGACTGACTTTCCAACACTCTTTAGCCATGCACTCCCCAAGACCATGTTAAGAATTTTTAAAGTGTACGAAATCGCTCCAAGTAATATAGCAGTATAGCTGAGTTATCGTCTCACAAGGATTAATTAAATCGAGTATTGTTCTTAATTAGAATTTTTACTATTTAGACCATGAAAATTCAAAGATTCTGTAATGATGAAATTAAATAAAAACTAAATTAACACAATCTTAATGCCAATTATGAAAAGATGCTAAGCCTATGATTTCACCATCACCATCTAGATTAATCTCATGAATCTACTTTAATTGAACTCTAAGGTTATTTTCTGAAAACAATAATTCTTAATGCTATCTATGAGTCTCTTTCGAGCACCCCAAATTTATTTGAAAACCCTAACTCAATTATTTCTAACTTAAGTTTAAATCCTTCAAACATATTAAGATTAGTGAATAATTCTATTCATATTACACAATCTATATAGATATCTTTATCCTGCATGTAGATTATGGTGTGAGATTACATGTTCAATTATCATGCAATATCTCCCAATATCCCACAATAACTATAAATCAATTATACAATGATCAGTTGTATAAAGCATTAAGCATAGTAATCAACATTCAGAATTTTAACCTAAAAATCAAATAAAAATAAATTCAATCCATACAATCTAAAGGCTAGGCTACATCATAGCCTTAGCACAAAATAATTAGTTCATAATAAAATTAAAACAAAAAGAAACTCTAAATGAAAACATTAAAAAGTTAGGAGAATAGACTGAAAGAATAATCTTGATACAGTAACAAGATCTCTCGATCTTGTTGTACACAATTGTCTCTTACTTGTGTGAATTCTGCTATCCCATTCTCTCTCTGTAGCCGTCTCTCTTTTTCTTCTCTCGACTAAAAGAATTGTTTTCCTTTTATATGCCTAACCTAATGAGTCTAAAAGAGTAAAATCACATTTTTTCGACATAACCACGCCCTGGCGTGGGTGACTTTTCATGCCCCGGCGCGGTTTCTCTGCTCTAGAAATTTCAGATTCCAGAAAGTCGGCACCCCGGCGTGGTTCAAAACTGAAAAATGTAGAAAAATAAAAGTTGTAGATCTTTCTCTTAACTTTCTAACGCCACTTGAATCGCTTCATTCTGACATCAAACGAAGAAGTTATGCGTAATAAACCGAGACATATTCATGCAGAAAAATTCAAGTTATTTCATGATTTGCTTTCCAACTTTCTTCACAATTTGCACTCCATTTTGTATCATTTCTTCTCAATCTTGCACCTAACACGAACATAAATTAAAATCACTAAAACCAACAATAAAACACTAAAAACACACAAGAAACAACAATATACTAACATTAAACTTAAGTAACAAGGGTCTAAAATATAGGTATAATTTGCACTTATCAGACCACGTCAAGACCTGTTAGATTCAGCGTGTGTAACTCAGCCTCTATTTCCACCCCTTGAACTAGAAGATGGGCTTATTTAACCATGTGAGAACACCTTAGTTTCTCTCCATTAGTCACCTTCACATCAAAAGCATTGGTAGGAGTGGCTTGTAGGTGTAGCTTTTTCACCAACTTATTGTTGACAAAGTTGTGTTAAGCTCCACTGTCAACTAACACATATACCTCACGACCCTCGATAGTCACGAACAATCTCATGACTGTAGGCTTAAGTGGACCCTTCAAGGCATTTAGGCATTTAGGATTAGCTTACCCTCAGTAAAGTCTTCTTCTAAAGAGTTGACTTAATCTCTTTCCTCCTCACTGGCTACATCATAATTTTCATCATCACTAGCCAAGATAATTGAGAAAGATTTACCTTGTATGCACTGGTGGTTCAGAACCCACTTGTCATTGTACCTCAGGCATAGTCCTTTCTCTATCCGCTTTTTCACTTCTTCCGGAGACAATCTTGACCTGGCAGGCTCACTGCACCTATTCTCTAATTGACCCCTATTTGTAGGCTCATGCCAAGGCTTATCAGGCGGTTTTGTAGGTTGTGGTATTTCTCTCATGTGCGATCATCCTGCACTCACTAGCCGTGATAGTTGGATACATTGGGCCAAGCTTACCGACTCACGTATTTTGACCTCACGTTCAAGCCATGGAGTAGACCTTTAAGAAAAGTAGCCATTAATGTACTCTCTGGCCAATTGCGCACCATTTCTGAAAGCCTTTCAAACTCTTCCAAGTAAAGCTCGAAGGAACCCTCTTACTTTATCTTTGCTAGTTACCCTTAATAGTTCACTAAGCTTGGAAGCCTAAACCGATCCACCATCTCTCTAGTAAACCTTGTCCAACCAAGTAATCTTTTCTTCCGAGCATAAGAACTCTTTAACCAGCGCCACCACTGATTGGCCTTGCCTAGCAAGTAGTACAATGTAAATCCACCCATTCCTCTCGATCCATGTCGTGCCTAGAGAAATAGTGTTCTGCCCTGAAAATCCACTCACCCGAATCTCCTTTCTCAAATGTGGGAAACTCCATTTTAGGCCTCGTAGGTTGCCTATGCCTAGCTTGGTCCCCACGCCTTAGAAAATGGCCACCTTGATAACCATCATCTTCATAATCTGCATCTTGATCATAATATCTATCTCGTCTATAATCATGCCTGCGGTCAGTCCTTGGCCTTGTTTCTGCTCTGGTTGTTTGGCCACCAAGACTTTCCCTCTCTAAAGGTTGACGATCCACCTCGTCCTCATCACTAGTACGATTAGCCACGATTTTGGACTCAATCCTTCTCTGGATGGGTTAGGTTTCAATAATACCTTCACGGTGTACCTCACAATGCTCCTCCTTTGATGAGCTTTCTTTCAATGGAGTCTGTTAAGATGACACCCTAAGTTTTACACTTATCATAGCCATGAGCTGGCTCTTCATCTGCGCATTCTGATTCATCAATTGCAAAGTATGGTTATTTATGCTTTTGATTTCCTCAACTGATATTTCAATCCGTGCCATACGCTTGTTCGATGAAAATTCCCTACGGTTGGCATTGGATCCTTCCTCTGTAACATAGTCAACATTGCTAGAAGTTCCGACCATGTTAACTCTTAATGAAAGCACCAATTGATGGAGACCCCGATTCTAGGCCGGTAGGTAACTGTAACACTTTAGCCTAAAGAGGCTATGATCTCCACAACAACACATACAAGACTACACCTAAAGAGGCTAATAATCTTCACAATGCACACACACGCCTAACTCCGTTGCCGAAGCTAGATTTGGAATAATGGCAAATAAAGACTTAAATCACACTCCTCCTGTTCTCACACAGTTCTTGAAACGACCCGTCCCGATAATCACTATTCATAGGATCCGGGCGCTCCTATAAAAGTAATTATCGAAACAATTCT
>JANLJB010028777.1:0-12020 GCA_026212285.1 Bursera cuneata | reverse complement strand
TGGATACGATACTTGGACTAACCGAGGACTATAATTAAGACTACCTACACTTGGGTAACACTTTCTAAGATGTAGCACACCACTTAACCCTTTAACAAGATTACCACACAGCTACCTCTCAATTTATGAAAAATTTGAAAACAAATTTTATTTATTATATAAAAAATATTTGAATTAAACCCGACCCAAACCTGACCCGAACAATAAAAAATTTAATACCTCCCAGCCCGACTCGAAACCGACGGGTTCATTTTTTGCAAAACCCGAATTTGGGTCCATTTTTTGCAAAACAAAATTAAAAAAAAAAATATATATATATATATATATATATATGGGAAGTGGATCTTTTGATATAAAATTTTTAATATAAAATCATAATCATTCATCCAAAAAATCTAATAAGTGAGATTTAAAGTCAAAATATTACATTTAATGATGCAACTTATCAATCATCTCATCATCCATTGGATTTTGTGGATGAATGATTAAGATTTTATATCTAAATTTGTATTAAAAATTTATGTCAAAAAATCTCCTTATACAAAGAGAGAAAGATATGACAATGTGATGGCCGAAGGCCGGCCCAGCAAGCCATGCCGGGGTTGTTTAGCCCAATTTTGTAATAAATAATTTATTTTAGCTTTTACATCTTTGGAAGATTTTACAATAAATTTTAGAATTTTTTAGATTAAATAATTTGTACTTAGTAAACATAAAAATGCGAACTTGGTAAACATAGTTTGTTAAATAGATATAAAATTGTTGAATGAATAAATAAAATATTTGTGTTACATAATTGAAAGTTTTAATTTTCTTATTTTTTAAATTGAGTAACATAAGTGTATATATACATAAATTATGCACGTCAACTACTGTTGACCACATTTTGTAGGTTGTCAACCTTTATAACTATGTACTATCTTTGGCCTTTGGATACGAAGAGAAGACCCACTAAACCTCAACTGCCACGTTCTTCAGTTTATAAGAGGACGTTACTATTCATCTTTGATGCTGGAATATTGCATATGTATATGTTCAAAATTTGACAACCTTTAAAGCTTTTTCCATTCAACTTCTTTTGTATTTTGTTTGGGCCGCCTGTACGCTTGGTAGGCCGAAATTGGTGACCAAATAAAAGGTGGCTAAAGACAACATTTCACACCGGAAATTTACGATTATCTCGAGATAAATTTTGAAAAAATATTTAATTTTAGATTTTTACGAAATTAATACTTATACCCTAGAATCTAACATTTATTTCTCAAATTTTTAGGATGTAAGTGTTAAATTTTAAAAAAATAATATTAATTTTTAGATGATAAATATTAGTTTAACAAAAATCTGGAGTTACGTATTTTCTTAAAATTTATCTGAGGGATCACAAAAATTTTCCCGTTTCACACACTCACACTCCTCATTAACCTTCTATTCTACTACATTATATTAGAGTCTATTCTGGTGGTCAACCTCCACAAATAGGTCCCCGCTGTATTAAACCCAGAACCACTTTTCTCAAACCTTAATCATGCCAGCTGAAACGGGTCGATTTTGCATTATGGCGACTGATTTTATCATTACAAATTATAATTTTAGACTCAAGTATCAAAATTCAACCATACTTAATAATTTAAGATTTTAAATCAAATGATTTTTTAATATAATATCACTTTTAATAATCAATTTCGATTTCTTAATTTGGTTTTCTGGATCTATTAGACATTTAAACCATAAAATCAAATCTACCTTTTACGTACGAGACACACAATAATTCATACACGGTAATAACATAGTATAACTCTCTTTAAATCCATAGCTCTAATTACTTCCAAAATGGTATCATATTCAATAGGTAATAAAGCATACATTAATAGACCACTTATATTTGGTAGAGTATAATATTAGAGGAATTCCAAGTTTTTCAAACTGAATCTGACTTTAAGGCCTCCATATCTAGCTTTTACCTGCCACTCTTAAACTTTGATCATGTTTCAACCAACGGAGAAAATGACATTGATGAAATGCATTTAGACCTTTCATCTGTTTACTGCCATTGTATTTTATTGTTAGGTAGGTTATTGGCTTTTAATATGCTTGAATACCAGCTACTTTAGGGCCCCCCCATTACTTCACTTTAGTGTTTTCTTTTAGCCCAAGCTCACAGATTGTGTATATCTAGCTACTACTGCTGCTATTGGAGAAACTTCCTCAATTACCCAAGAAGGTGAAGTTAAAGAATCAGCCTTTACCTCCTCACAGAAGCAAGGTCGGGCAACAAAAATTAATGGTTAAACAACTATTTCTACCAAAACAAAAAGGGCGGTAAATTAGTTGGTTATGTGCCAATTAATATGTGCCAGTGCTACCCTCCAAGGCAACTACAACAAATATAGCCCTCAGGTTCGTGATATGTTTTTCTGTATCTTATTTACTACTGTACACACGATGAGTAAGTTGCTGACTTCCACAAATTGGGCTTCTGTCCCTCTCAACTCTCAACTAACATCCAAATTTCATTAAAATATATAGAATAGATACTCTCAAATCTCTACTTACCCATCGCATTTACTTACTCTTATCTTCTTCTTATATATCTCTCTTATCACCACCTCTCATGTACAAAAACCAACTCACAGCACCTAGCCATGGACTGGTTCTCCTGGTTATCAAGATCCAACCTTGACCCTTCAGTGATATACGAGTACGGCCTCGCGTTTGCTCGCAATGAGCTCCAAAAGGAGGACTTAACCTACTTCAACCATGAGTTTCTGCAGAGCATGGGCATTTCAGTGGCCAAGCATAGGCTTGAAATACTCAAACTTGCTAGGAAGGAAGTTGGTGCAAGTCCGTCAAGCCTTTCCAAGCTTGTCTTGGCAATCAACAAAACCAAGAAAGGCATTGCCAAGTGCATTAACAAGTGGGTTTTTCATGAAGTTGAGTCAACCAAGGCCTTGCAGTTGCCGGGGCCAACCGGCGCCGGTGGCTTTGGTTACCAAGATCAATGGAATTGGAAACGAGCGTTGACAAGGAAGTACAAAAGTAGTACTGAGAAGGAGTTTCAACTTCAGGTGGAGAAGCCAATTCTCAAACCCAAGAGGATAGCAAAGTCCGGGCCTTTGGATGGCAGGATGACGCAGGAGAAGCTGATTGTCACGAACAGAAACTTAAAGCTATCTGGGCCTCTGGATAGGAACATGCAAGAGAGGTTTGTGTTCAGTCATAGAAGTCCAATATCATCTGGGCCTCTAGATGGACGGATATATGCAAATAAAAGCCCAAAGTTATCTGGGCCCATAGATAGACGGCCTCCAAGCCCAAGGATTTATACAGAACACAGCAAGGAAAAGTTGGGTGGTGGTGGTTTTGATGATCACACACTGTGGGCAACTCTTTTTCAAGACTTGAGACCAACATGAACATGATATCTCATTTCTGTGCTAGCTTTTGCCCAGTTTTGTAAGCAGATGCTGCTCTTCTATTGATAAACATTGTATAATTCGTATTCTTTTCAGGTTCACTTATCCATGTGACATATGATTAAGAATGTGCTTATATATATATATAGAGAGAGAAAGAGATTAATATTTGGCCATTGCTACAAATACATGGACGAAAAAATTTCCCGGCACGTCACCCACATTTAATCTTTTTGAGCTCATGCACCATTTGGGATCTCCAGTTTCCAGTAGTTAAACAATGGAAGTTTACAAGTTACAAACATGATATTGTGAAAAAGTAGCAGTAAGTAGTACTGTCGGAAAGTAAAATCAAATTGATATGGTTTTTATTGTAATGATTCTTTTCCTTATTTGCTTTATTCTGTTTTAGATCCTAGAATTCTTGTATAAATTTCCATCATGTATAATGAAATAAGTGTGACAGAATTTATAAACCTAGAAGCCCACTGTTTCAAGTACTATCCTCATTTGCCAAATCTGTGAGGTCGATCCAGCTTAGCTACTGCTTTGGCAACTGACATTGTGAAAATACTTGCTAGAAAAATACATAACTGTCTTTGGATGTGTTTGATCGACTGTTCTACC
This sequence comes from Bursera cuneata, assembly GCA_026212285.1. NCBI lineage: Eukaryota > Viridiplantae > Streptophyta > Magnoliopsida > Sapindales > Burseraceae > Bursera > Bursera cuneata. The sequence goes on along the minus strand of JANLJB010028777.1, from coordinate 7,980 downwards.
TTCTAACCATAACTAGTATTTGGAAGCTTAATTTTCACAATTGGACACAGTTGAAAGCTATATTATAGCAATAACAAACTCAAATCTCAACTTCTTACAAATATCAATGTTAAAAAGAAACACCAATAACTATAACGTGGATAATATGCATACATTACAGCCTAGCTGTGTGTTCAGTTTATGTTTGGCATGTAAGCAGAAGTGCATTGTTGAAGTTCCACGAAACACTACCTTTACTGAGCATGAGTAGCTATACTAAGATGTGCTCCAATTAAATAACTTTTAACAAAAGAAAAGGTTGTAAGCTTCCGTGCTCCACTTCAATCATCTCAATTGTTTGAACTTTGAGGCAACCTGAAGGAACCCCCAGCATAGAGCATTTGGTAAACAGGCCTTATCCTCATATTTAAGATAATGCTCAAGATGGAGCCTACACAACAGACACCAGCCAGCACCAAGAAGGTGACCCTGAAGCAATTGGGACCCAAACATGAGATGCTGGAATTGAGGAGATTCGTTCCATGTTGCTTTGCTGCTTCAATGTCATATATATACCCTGCTAGGAGACCTGAGAAAAGGAATGCACCAAGGGGATTTCCTAATGACATGAAGTTGTAAAATATACCAAAATGTTTCAAGCCGAACAGCTCAGAGACGGTTGGGATCATGATAGAAAATTGAACACCATAGCAGATTCCAAGTAATGCAGTAGCAGCATAAAGGGTACCATCAATAGCAGAAGCAAACAGAAGGTATGTAACGATCATGATTACTTGAGTGCATGTCATCCAGATTGTACGAGGGATTGCTTTTGACCTGCAAGCAACAGAAACCTAAACAATTTTAATGAAACACATGCGAAAGAACAGAAATATCTAGAATATAGAAAAACTATATTAGTAAAACTAAGCTTGAACTAGCAATCTAAATTGTTTAGGGTAGTCACCAGAATAAAGTTCAAATAATTAAAAGGCTCCATTATAATGTATACACGAATCATAGGAGGATGATGATCTCAATTTACCATATGGTCTGCTTAAAGATGAAATCAAAATGATACAATCACTCTGTTTTTCTTTCTCCAAGCTATAAACCATACTCCAATGATTTTAACATCCTAGTAAAATTAAATAAAGTAAAATAAAAAATAAATACCCTTCATTCTTTCATGCTATAATAGTACATTGCACATATTCCAACATGTGGTCAAATTTCAATAACATTTAATTGCCTCAATCTTTTCAGTTTATTTTTCTGAGAAACTTTGCCTACTGAAGCTAAGATAATATCTTAAAAATTATAGCTAATACATTGGTTATGCGTCATATGCATGTATTTGTTTGGACATACTAACCTGACAAAATGTTCAGAAACGATTCCCCCTCCAAGTCGACCCACAAAGTTGCAAAAGCTGAAAAGAGACAACAAGGTTGTGGTATCATGTACACCTTGTGCAATTCCTATTTGTGCCAGATTATTGAGAACAGTTACCCCAGAACCAACTCCAACAAAGTAAACCAAGAAAAGAAGCCAGAAATCTGCCTTGACTACAGCTTCTCTAAAGCTAAAATCTTCCCCTCTTTTGGGCTTCCTTTTCTTCTTCACTGCACCTTCACCCTCAGCAAGAAGCATAGCAACCTCTGACACATCATCATTCTCACGAAAAGTTCCTAAATCTGTTGTTGATGAGGATGGCGTCAGCAGTGGCTCTGTTTTGTCTGTATCACCTCCTCCTTGAATTGACCGGTCTGCAGATCCTCCTAACGGTTGGTCCCTTATACCTGATTTGCTTTTTCTCTTGTGATAAAATGTCATCTTTACAGGAATTGCCAGAGGAGCCATAAGAAGGATGACCATTACAGCAAGAGAAGCATATGAAACTGATGCACTTAAATGAAACATATGATCCAATACAGTGGTCGTTAGAAGAAAGAAGCCAAGCACAAAACTAGCTAGTTGAGTGAAAAGAAAGTGTCCATGCTCTGCTGGGTCTTCACCAGAAGCTGGCATACAAGGCCTAACAAAGTACATCATCATGAAACATAGAATGGGAACCCCTAGCGCAAGGAACAGCAATAGCTTAGAGGAGGAATTATTCAACAGCATGCTGTAAATTTCAGTAAATACTGCTGCACTGAGTCCCCCATAACCTTTGAGAATACCAGCAACAGTGCCTCGACTTAAAGGGAAGTTTCTCATGTTGGTTACGAGCACAGCAGTGCTCAACCACGCACTACTATTGGTGGCAATACAAAGTGCAATCCACAACTGTAAAATAACAAAAGAAATATAATTATAGTTTCACCTTTTTGGTATAAGTGTCCTCATACAAAGCTAAATTGTTGACATTGCATATAATACTTACGGTGAACATGGAACTAAAAGAATTCAAATTTCTTTAAAAGATTGAATCACCATGCCACTAAAATCTATACCATAAACAATTCAATTTGATTAGGCCTCAATCAAATACTAATCTTGTGTTGGCTAGAATAAACATAAGATGCTCAAGGGATTAATGCAATACTGGAAAATGCTCAAGTGACTAATGTAATATTGGAAGATATACTAAAGTTCATTGTACTCATTAACAGCAATTAGAAAAATGTAGTAATAGTCTAGTATAAATTCATATTTTCTGTTAAAGTAGCCCATATGGAGGCCAATTTATTGGGAAAATTAACATCATGTGCAGAGGGAGTGAGAGAGAAATACAAATTCAGATAGAGAAAGAGAGAGACTCATATAAACCATATGAAAGACCACTTGAAAATGCAGAGCTCACTTATGGTTAACAATTATTTTCTTCAATTATTTGCCATGTACCCCTTACATGCTCCTTACACATATTTGACTACATTTAGGACAATGGTCTAGGCTTACAAAAACAGAACATACTGACTGATGATTGAATTACAAGCACTCAATTATGTAGTTTCAAATAATGAATGTTTCCTTAAACCAGAAACTATGTTAAAACACCGCTTACACAGATAAACCTCGCGGTTTGAAATTTAAACATGGTCAGCAAAAACTAAAGCATCAAGCAATGATCAGAAAAATTTGAAGAACAGGTGATGAAGTAAAAATGTAATTTGAGATGAAAAAACTAGTTCAGATGAGACAGATGCATAGCATCTCAGCAAACTCTATTCCACAGAACATCCAACAATGTCAATTTCCTTCTCTGTTCATGTGGTGCTAGCATGTTCTAGCTGTTTCACTTTTTGATCATTCAATAAATAATGTCAAAAATATAATAAGATCGAAGTAGTCACTAAAGCTGGAGGTTGAAAAGACTCGGCCATTGGTGAAGTCTTCTGTTAGAACCTTGAATACCTAATCGGGTGAATTAATAGTAAAAATTTGCAGCATGTGCTAGTGCTTAGAAACTGAAAATTTAGTCTCAAATTAATCTTCCCAATTCAAGTTAGGGACTGATTATCAACTAATAAACAATATATGGAGAAGTAAGAACCAAAAGGAGCATCAAATCCAAGCCTAGTATGAACGAATTTAATCAACAAATCTACTAAACATGATGGATCAAGTTCATCTCAATTACTCAATAATAATTGAACAAGTAGGCTTCAGATATACCCTCAATGGAGCTCCTGCAATATAAGTGCTAAGCACTGCCAAATCCGCCCAAGCACTGGAGTCACAATGCATGAGGAATAGTCTATTTCGTTCATTCATTATCCAAATCCTCAACGAAAATTCAAGCCCGGATGACAAATATTACTCTATCTTGATCAAATCATAGATTATGCACAGAAATAAAAGCATAAAACAGTTGCATTCAATCCAAGTAAAAGCATAGGAAAACGAACTCACCAACCAGTAAGGCAAGGACTGAAGGGTGCGACTAACAGCAAGCCAGAGAACACCATAACCAAAAAAGCAAGCAAGGGAACCTATTAAGAGAACAAGCCAAGGAGGGAACTTGTTGGAGGCAATACCAGGGAGGAGGCCCACGTTCTCACCAATATCGTTAGCAACACCAAGAATGGTGAGTTGGTGCTGGTTAAAGCCAAGAACTGACTTCAAAGAGTGGGAATAGAGAGGGAAGTTGTATGCATTCCCTGAAGCTATTTGAACCCAAACTGCAGCTCCCAGACCCACCCACGGTGGCCTTGTTCCAGCTTTCGGGGTTAACATCTTATTGATGGTTAGGTTCAGAAGCACAGAGCTTTTGAAAAATTCAAGGGGAAGAAAGGCAAGGGGAGTCTCAGTCTCTTCTTTTCTTTCTTTTTTATTATACTTATAATTTTTATACTATAGAAAGCAAGAGAGAATTGGCGTTTATTTGTCACTGTGTGATGCATTTCGTTTGGACACCTGTGTCTCTTCCATATCAACTTGTGTAGTTTTTTCTTTCATGCTCATCATGTAAAGTAAGATTCACCAAAATTGGAAGTTCAGGCTCAGGCTAAGGAGCTCAGGTGACAACTTGGGAGCATTTCAAGACAGAAATCAATCTGTTGCGGTTGTTGGTGTCCATTGCCAAATTATCAAACAGAAAGAAACTAAAACATGTGACATAACGAAGCCTCATGCTACGAATTCAGTACATCTACAACATATAGATGTAGACAGAAAAATCTATCAACTAGGCCATGATGTGGACTGTGATAGGCCACGCGCGCAGAGAGTTACACGTCGTCTTTCTTTTCTGTCCTGATTTGCAGATGACGAGAGGGCGGGTGGCGTTTATCAAAAGCCGAAGATCATAGAATAGAAGGGGAAATGACCAACTTCTCCTCTCTTGTCAAATAGTTCTTTTAAAGGATTGTATCGATATCATATCAACGTGACTTGAGCACGCTTTTCTTCTCATTTTTCCTGTCGTGTTTTTTCAGGTACAACTGCAACTGCAACCATCCTTCCCTTGCAAGCCCTTGTGATTGGCGGACCGTCCATTAATTAAATGAAATGTATGATAAAAAAATGAAGTTGTTATTGAATGGATAGAACGTCGAATATAATTACAGCCAAAAAGAAGGAAAAATTACTCTAAACCCCCAGATAAATTTTAAGAAATCACTTTAACCCATATTTGGTTAAAGTTACATTTATCCCTCGACAATTAACACTGTTTTCTCTAAAATTAATATTTATCTCTTAAAAATCTGAGGGTAAATGTTAATTTTTTATTAATTTTTGGGATGTAAATATTAGTTTAACAAAAATCTGAGATTAAGATTTTTTAAAATTTATCTGAGGGTGTTATTGTATTTTCCCCAAAAATAAGACAAAACCCAAAACGAAATCAAACCCATATCAAAAGACTCCTGAGTTTGCTATTCACAGTTTGATATCCTTTCCATTAACCATACTGGAGTTGATTTTACATCTCTCCCTTGTCTTACGAAGCTTGGTGGGAAATAAAGAAGAGTTAATAACATTTTTTCTCCTAAAGCTATCCTAAATTATAATATTTTATCTGTAGTTTCAGAAAATCATAATATAATTCTTATCATTAGTAACAATTAACAACTTCCGTTGCAAAATCTTACTTAAAACTATAAAATGGCCTCATATATTCATATTAATTCTTGAAAACAATTGCAAAGTTAGACCAAAAGCTACGTAGAACTATAAAATTTCCTTCATAGCTTATATTAATTCTTAAAAAAAATTGTAAAGCATTTGAAAAACAACCGCTACTTCAAAAAATTTGAAAAATTTTTATACCATGATTTTTGGTGGATTTGAGACAGTATCTAACAATCTAGTGTCCTAGCCCTTCATCCCTTGGTCAGATAAGAGTAAACAATTGATAAAATATGGGAAAATTTACTCTAATCATTCAGATAAATTTCAAGAAAATACTTAACTCTTAGTTTTTACTAAACTAACACTTACGCCCAAAAAATTAACATTAATTTTTTTAAAACTAATATTATTCTCTAAAAATTTGAGGGTAAGTGTTAGATTTCAAGAGACACGTGTTAGTTTAATAAAAGTTTTAGATTAAAATTTCTCAAAATTTATTTGGGAGATAACTGTAAATTTCCCATAAAAAATGCTATGAGTATTACAAAATGACCTACATCACTTCCACCAGCCTTTCTACCTATCGCAGTGCCGCCGCCCTTTGCTACCTATCCAATGTCGCCACCCCCTTCTGCTTATCACGATTTTTGCCGCCCCCTTCGCAGCAATACTGCACCATTGCCTGAATGGAAACCCCAACTCAATCGCCACCTAACTAAGCCTGATTGACACCCACACAAAAACTCAACATTATTAAAGGTTGATGTAGTGAAAAATATAGGATCCAAACAAGCAATATAACAATTCTCCCAATAGCAATCAACCAAACAATAATCTAAGAATCAAATCAACCGCAACAAATAATCCAAATAAGAAGACAATAAGATTTACCCTGGTTCAGATTTTAATATGAAGCCCTACGTCCAGTTGCATCTAAGAGTATTGTATTATAAATATACTTTGTATATTATACATATTTGGTTTGGTGATCCAAGGTTACGAAGGTTTGGTGATGATTGACTCTAGTAGGTTGAGGGTTTTTGTTTAGTCTAACCTATGCATAAAAATACTAGATTATCATTTTACCCTTATTTTCAAGTTTATTCTGAGTGCTAACTATACGGATTATATTGTGATTTATGAAATTATAGATAAAATATTGTAATCTGGGTACCTTCACGGGGCAAATGTTATTAACTAAAAATAGAATGGTAAGAAGATGGGGTTATAATTCTGTCTGCTGATTCTAAAAGATCTCTTGAGTCATAATACTACTTTTCCTTTGGAATTTGGGTAAAAGACCAAATATTGGAAAGTAAAAGAAAAAGAAAACTCAAGAATAAAGCAAAAAAGTGCAATAAGGACGGGACATGGGCATGTTCCCATCATACGAAAAGGACTGACACCTATTGATATATATATATATATATAATACAGATCGATTAAAACTCATTTAGAAAACGGATTAGCCCACAAAAGTAGCTTCTTCCATATCATCATTATACTTGAGTATTTACTAGAAAGTGATTCTTTGGTCCAACTCTATTCTTGCCTTAGATATTCCACTAGGAATACTCACACTTAATGGAATCCTCCTCACCATTTTATTGCTTTTCCATTGATTTTACTCTCTTCCCTCATTTGTTGCTGCAAACAATGTTTGGCAGTTCCGCTAAGTTAACGCTACAATCTTCAAAATCCAAGTTGAATTGAAGTTTCAAACACTGAAAATACAAATGCCAATTAGTTGGGTTTGTAGGAAGCTATTTGAAAACACGTCCAATTGGTGAGAACTCGATCACCAATTTATATCTTATTCTTGTTTAACTAATTTTAGGCTATGTAGATACTAAAATTTATATTCAAAAAAAATAAAATAATTACCTTTCTTCAACATTTCTTGGTAACACATTCTAGCTCATATATAACATTAAAAGCATTTCTTTTTATCCATAGTAGATGTTAAAAATCTCATATCGAAGTCGACAAAGTTAACTTCGATTAATAAAATCTAATCTAGGAACTAATAAGCACATACTAAAACAATTTAAACAACTAACATGATCGAAATTAGTAATATATATATATAATAAATCGTATTACATAAAAAAAACATAATATCATAACTTCTTAGATTCAATTGCTCAATCTTGGTATTACACGTTTCTGCCTCTTTCTGCACACTTTAAGCTATGTAGTGAACAGTCTCCATCTAGTGATGAAGAAAAACGAGACATGCAAAGTGTTCCTTATGCTTCTGCAGTTGGTAGCTTAATGTATGCCATGGTTTGTACTAGACCAGATTTAGCTCATGYAGTTGGTATGGTTAGTAGATTTCTTTCTAATCCAGGTAGGGAGCATTGGAATGCTGTAAAGTGGATTATGAAATATCTCCGTGGTATTACTGATTTAAAACTTTGTTTTGGGTCTGGAAAATCTGTACTTGTTGGCTATACAGATTCAGACATGGCTGGAGATTTG
>JANLJB010028776.1:0-12015 GCA_026212285.1 Bursera cuneata | reverse complement strand
TATATTTATATATTTAAAATGTGAAAATATGCATGGGATTTTCTAGCATGTAAATGATCATAATTGTTTTACAACTGGCATCACTTTATGATGACAGTTGGTAAGTTCGCGAATTTGATTAATGGACAACTGTAAGATTTTTTAATTGTATAAATATTATGTTAAAAAGTTAAATATACGATGAAGAAAGAGAAGGAAAAAGCTCATCTTTGAATCTTCTTCTAAATATGAATTTGAATTTGACTTTTTCAGAACCATTCATATATTTGAAAGCGTTTATTTTATGTTTTTTATTTTAAATCTGACTCTAAGATAATTTTATCTTAATTTAAAAAAACTAAAATTTATAAACAAAACATTTGAAAGTTGCTTTTTGGTTGAAAGTTGTTGAAGAAGAATGAAAACGTTTCTTTGAAATAATAAGAGAGAGGTGGAAGACAGACAATCAAATCCTCTAAAGAGATTTGCTCCAATAATTGTTTCAGAATCATGATTGAATTGTTAAGATGAGTAGGTAGAGCTGGTGATAATATATCAGATTAATTATTTTAACAAAATATGCAATTAAAATAACAATAATAAAAAGTAGTTCTAGTCAGCCCCCATTTGTCTTATAATCAGACCTTATCTCATCTCTAATTTGGTAGATAAGATTGTAATTTTAAAAGTTAGTAATGTTTAAAGATTTATCTTTTTAACCATTTTTACTAGACGAAAAGTTATAATTAAAATGTAATTTTTTTAACAAGCTTATAATTAAGATAAATAAATAAGCATCTCAGGTTATTTAAATAAAAAAAAAATTCAGGATAACAAAGGTTATTAAAAATTAAATTATGCAATTGAGAGAACGTGACCAATAGCGTTATCCTGAATTTTTAAAAATTAAATTAAATTGGTCACAACAGCGTGACCATAATATGACTAGTTTGTATTCATGGGATAACGAAGTTCAAAACAATCAATCAAGTAACAAACAGAAATGAGAAAACAATTAAAAGAAAGAACTCGCATGCAATTTATTCCTGGATGCTTTTGCCCTTGAGTTCGATTATGGGATCAGATTGATTCTCTAGTTTCGTCACCATCCATATCAGAAGAGCCACTCCCACTAGCTACTTGTGATTGGGCAAGTTGGATGATGTCCTCCAACCGAGGTACATTGGGTCCTTGGAACATAGTTTGAACAAACTCTGTATCTTCTAAGTATACCGCACGAGCCCCACACTTCTTAAACTCAAAAGCTGGATCACTACTAAATTCACATTTCAAAATACGTGATTCCTTCCCTGCGGTGTCTTTAGCACATGGTAAAAAAATAAGCCATAGGTGATCTGACAGTGGCACCATGCCTGCTTCAAAAAGAGGTCTTCCATACCGGTCATACAAATATCCTTTACATTCAAAAATAAGGCGGAGCTTGCGAGGCGCATTTTCTGCGGTGTCTTTATGATCTTTGACTTCAAAAGTAGCAAGGATAGCAACTCCTAAGAATGTGAAATCAGTATTCGTCAACTCAGTGGTTATCGAATTATTGGTACTTCCATATGTGAACCAATCTGAAATTGAACCCCCAGGTAGAAAAATGTCTAGTTTCGAATCCCAAACAGAAACTTCCTATAAAAATAAAATTATGAATTTGTTACTAGGAATATTGATTAAAATAAATAAATAAGCCTTAGACAGAATCTACACACTAGCACTAATTTGGGTCTGATAGGTCAAAATCGGGATTTGATTTGGAGAATTAATTGATAGAGAGAGGGACAGAAAGAAAAGGATACCTGAGGCAGGTAACTCATCCACGATCGGATAAAATTGGCAATGTGTGGATCGTGGCTTTCTTGCTTCTCAGACAAGTCAAGGACAAGTGAGAAGATCTCTCGAATCCTGGCTTTGGCTACCAAGGCAAGATGTTGTTTTAGCAATGAGAGTGCCATATCATCACCACAATGATTCTCCAGCAATCTGAAACAATTTTGAATGTCGAAAACTCGAAGCCCGAACCTTGAGAATCCTAGTGGACAAATCAATGTTTTCAATGATGGACAGTTGTATGCGCATAGGTATTTTATACTTGATGGAAGCTCTGACAAAGTTTGAAGCTTCTGGCAATCTACGAGTTCTAGGTTTCCAAGCCTAGAAAGTTGATTAATGCTTGCAGGTAAGCTAACAAACCCGTTCCCCCTAAGATTCAATATTTCCAATGCAGATAAGCTGCCAATATCGCTCGGAATTGAAGAGAGATTACAATAACTTAGATCAAGTCCTGTCAAAGACAATAAACCTTGCAGCTGGGAAGGTAACGAAAAGCTTACAGAACTTGGGCCCGCATCTACCAACAAGGGCAGAAACCAATTCCATCGTGTGAGAGTTCGTCCTTTGCATTTTCCAAACGATAGTTTTTTAAGGTTCTTTAAATTCACAATGGATGGAGGTACTTTTGTTATAGCAGTCTTACCAGCATCAAGTTCCTCCAAATCTTCACAATCCCACAAGTTCTCTGGTAATTTGTCAATTTTGGAGCAGCCAAGTAGCAAAAGGATTTTAAGGGATCTCCATCCAGAGACTATTCTCGGAAGACTCTGTAGGTTTTCGCAGTCTTTGAGATTTAATACACTAAGCCTTTGGAGGTTGCCAATAGATGGATGAACCTCGTATAAGTTTGAGCAACCTTCAAGAATAAGCCTCTCAAGGTTTGGAACATCTCTGAAATTCGGGGTTCTGATCAACTTTTTGGAGTGACTGAGTTTGATTACCTTTAACCTATCTAAATACTGTTGGAAGCATAAAATAAAAAAATAAAAAAGAGAAAACATCATCCATGAAATTGAAAATTCAAATAAATAAAGTTTTGTAGAAAACTATAACTCATACCACTCTTTCCTTCCAAAGTAGTTGACTGCCACTATGAGACATATGAAGTTCAGCAAGTTTCTCTGGTTTGAAAGTTGATGGCAATGATTTTAGTGGGTATCCATCCCATTTGAGGATCCGCAATTCATTGGGAAGAAAATCAAGGCCGTTGGGGAGCTTCACATCATGGATTTTAAGAATTCTTAGCTTATGCATATCTAAGAATGTGTCGGCTTCTAGAAACATCTCTCTCGATTCAGATGAGCTTAAGTATATGACTTCAACTTTTTTTGTTCCCTATACAGTAATAAACAACAATGATTACATAAGAAGTAAACAAATAATAAACTCTTATAAAAGAATTTCACTTTACTAATATAATTTTTTATGTGTCACTTACCTTCTTGTTTACAAGCGCAAAATGGATATCATCGTAAAGCCATAACCTGCTTCGATTGTATGGTTCTTTTGGTGATTCTTGGTAAACAATGTTTTGAGCCATTTCTGTTAGCAAACTGTGAACACATAAACGTTCACAATCGTATCCACTAGTAAATATCAAAGATTTATCTTTCAAATCTCTAAGTCCAATTTTTGTGTGAAAATCACAAGCATCTAATATTTCAATCATCCGGGTTTCTTTCTTCAAATTAAACAAACATGAAACATCTAGGAAAATCTTCTGGTCTTCTTCCTCCAGACTGTCATAACTTATTTTGAGAACATCCAGAATTTGTCTTTCAGGGGTTTTTTCAAGCCTATCGAGTGCACTTTTCCACTCCTCTACACTTTTACTATTGAGATAAGAACCCAAAACTACTAGAGCTAATGGAAGGCCATTTGCGTAGCTCACAATTTCTTTTGACAACTTCAGAAAATCTTTAAGAGGATGGTTTTGCTTAAAGGCATTCAAACTAAAAAGTTGAAGAGCTTCCTTAGTCTCTAAAATTTGGGGCTTGTATATTATATCCACCCCATAAGCATTTAGTAAATGTTCATCTCTAGTTGTTATGAGGATTCTACTTCCTTGACCAAACCATTCACGATCACCTACCAATGCTTTTAGTTGCTCCAATTTATCTACATCATCTAGAACGAGAAAAACTCTCTTATTACGTAGCCGCTTATAGATCCCTCCATGAACACCCACTATAATCATATCCTTTACTTTTAAGGTTTGTGAAAGAAGTTTCTCTTCTAAAGCGTCTAAACCATATTTTTCATGAGCCTCTTTAACCTTTGAAAGAAAGCTGTTACCTTCAAATTGATGCGAAAACATGTGGTAAATGACCTTGGCAATAGTTGTTTTTCCTATGCCACCCATCCCAGAAATCCCTATAATACGAACATCAGACAAACCCATATCTATATATGAAATCATGTCCTTCAAAAGAGAATCTATTCCAACCAAGCCCCTCGTAAAAATGGAGTTTAATGAATGGTTCAATTTAGTCCATAAATCTCCCACAATGTTTTGTATAAATGCTGCTTCGTGCCTGCAAAGAATATAAAAAGATTAACTCCGTTTATTAACGTTGAGACAACACTATTATTAGAGCAAGTCAAGATATATTTTTACAAGTGGAGATTGTCGAGTACGGAATAATTTGTTTTTAAAAAAACTGTAAATCCTTAATAAAGCAAGAAAGAGAACGTACCCCTTCTGTAAATCCCAACCAGAAAGATTAGCCACTTTTGTCAAAGCTGCTCTCCATTTCTCCAATTTCTCATTTCCAAAAGCTTTTTCAAGATCCTCGAAGGCCTTCCCAAAGCTCCCTGTTTGTTTACGCACTTCAGTTGGTTCCACATCATAGAAAATCGGCACGACAGTCTGATTAATCTCTTTCATGCATTCAACAATCTTCAGAAGCTCGTCCAAGCACCAGGATGATGTAGCATAGTTTCTTGAGAAGACAACGATGGAAAACCTTGATGCTTCAATTGCTTTTAGAAGCTCTAGAGAAATGGGTTTGCCTCTCTCAAGTTTTTGATCATCTCTAAAGAAATCAATCCCTTTTAGATCCAAAGCACTGAAGAGATGATCAGTGAAGTTCTTGCGAGTGTCTTCTCCTCTAAAACTAACAAAAACATCGTATTTCAACCATGCACGGGAAGAAGAAACCCCTTCATTGCTCTTCAAAGACATTATTGAAACTGATCTCCAACTTTGCTCTGCTTTTTCTGCTCTAAATCTTACCCTTTCTTCCGGTCAACTTTGCTCTGCTTTTGGCACTTTTTATGAAATGTGAATAGATGGAACAATTTCCCTAATTAATCATGTCGTCAAAGTTAAAAGCAATCCATAATATTGTTTCACAACTGGTATCCCTTTACGATGATTTATCTCTTTAGTGTTACTGAAATAAGAATTGACATAAAGAGAGAGATATCCTTTCTAATCTATTTGTTTCTATTTTTGTTCTTCCTCTTCTATAATATCTTTTCTATCAACTACTAATTATATTAATGCGATTTGTTCAGGTGAAAACAGATCAAGAAAGACTCTTGGTCCAAAAATACAGTTGGGGTGAAATGGTATTTCATCAAAACTTGGGGGCCTAAGATACGCGTTTCTTGGTTGCATTCGAAGAAGCATCCAAGGCAAAGTGCAGCTTCCACGAAGTTTCCGAAAGGTAATTTGGTTATAAGGGTAAAGACTAAAGACTGAAGACTATTCCATCAATTATTACAACAGCATATTAGCTTTGGAATAAAGTTGCTCCGGGTTGAAAATAAATAAAAACTACTTTAGAACTTATTAAAAAAATCTTAATCACAGACAAGCATTTGTTTTTGTATTTGAAAAATATTTAATATAGTTAAAACTATTTTAAAGGCTTTAATGTTAGTTTTATAACCTTTTAGTCTAAATTTGTTAGCCCAAACAGCAACGACTTTGGGTTAATAAACGTTTTATATTTGTAGATTAAAAATATTTAGAGTTTATGTCAACTGATAGAGTGATTGGAAAAAAAAAATAATTGACCAAAAAATGGACCTTTCTTTCAATAAATTCTCTATTCATTTATGTGAAATGTCAACCATTTGACCAAATTCAGTTAGAATTTGCAGGTGTTGATTAAATTAAATTGATTAACGAATAGGTTTGTCACTTGAAGTGGATACTTGATTAATCAATTAATCATGCTAGATAAAGTTTTTGCATAATCAATTTATAATAATTATTGATACGGTATATTGTAATCCAAATTAATCTAATAATTATGGCTTATAACATTATCAAATAAAAATGATGATAAATTATGATCTAATTGATTACTACCCATCAATTCAACTTGGGTGTAATATTTGTTTTACTTAAATTACTTAAATTATATATATAATTTTATTTCCAATTTTTTATATGATGCATAATGATTTTCGATGTTTGAGTCAATAATTATGTGAGTTAATTATAGTTAATTGCCTTCTGGACCAGAGATCTCGAAGACCGATCAGGGATAGGTTTTCTCTTCATTTTGATTTCATGTTCTATAATCCTATCTTCTGTTTCATTTATTTAGAGAATGAATAAAACAACTACTGAAATGCCACGCACGTGAGGTGTTCTTCCTATATAAAAGTTATTTCTCATAACTAAAGTGAGGCAGAACCTCATCAGTACCACCAAAGAGAGAACTGTTAGGTGACTTGCATAACAGTTCTTCCTATAGAATTTTATAATGACATGATTAGGAAATATATAAATGAAATAAATAAAAAATAGAAAAGGAATGCTTTGACAGAAACAGAATACAGCAAGGAAATTTTTCAGAGAAAAAAGACTCTGAGCAACTTCAGCACATATCTTGAAATGATATTAGCAATAATAAATTAGCAAAAGAAAGGTTGCAGACCTGAGTCTCTGGGTCAAGTGAAATCAGGAGTTTTGTGCACAATTCTCTAAATAAATGAAGCAAAAGATAGGATTATAGAACATGAAACCAAAACCGAGTAAAAACCTATCCCTAATTGGTCTTTGAGATCTCTGGTCCAGAAGGCAATTAACTAGTAATCTATAACTGAATAGGCCTAATAACATGTCGTACCTTATAGAAGTATGTAGCAATTATCTGCGTCACTGAGACTCTGCATCCCGGCCTCTCACCTTCAAAAACACCGCATAAAAGCAACAGTTACTCATGAGCAATATCTGTAATCTTTATGATCATCTAAAGCTGCAAGGAAGAAGAAGAATGATGGAAGTTCCGGGAGTCTAAGAGCCACGGTCAGGCCAAGACCGTCTCAGTCTTTTACAGGCTGTGGCTCACGGTCTTGGTGTAACCGTGGCTTGCGGCCTTGGCCTGACCGTGGTTCATGGTCTCCACTACGTCCCTTCGTCTTCTCCAGCAGTATCAATTTCAACCTCTCCCTATCAAAATCATTCATCCATTAACGACCCAAATCAAACAAAATCACTCCAAAATTCAAGAAAACACACCTGCGAGTGCTTCTCTAATTGTTCGTTCCTAACCTTACTATTTGTTCCTCGCCGTTAATGTTCTTCTTTCCATTTTTCCTCACCGGTTCCTTCCTTACGTCAGAGAGAGAAGAGAGAATTAGGGAGTTACAGAGTCAGGATGAAGAGAAGAGTAAGGTATTTTCGTGAAGAACTGATATGAGGTTGGTTATATATAGATTATAGAATTTAAAAAGATGGCTATTGTTCATTTCAGCCCCCTCCATCTGCCTATTTTTTATAATGCCCCAATCTTATATGAGATATTGAGATATGAACGCCATTTCCTAGAAAAGCATGTACACAGTCAAAAGCAATTCACAATTTTTTTACAGCTGGCAACTCTTTATGGAAGACAGTTGTTTTTATATATATAAAGAAATAAAATGTGTGAACTTCTTGACAATGTGAAATAAAGCAAGAGACACGATGATGTCTCCTAATGTGTAGGCTGTCCTCTAATGTGTAGGTCCATTTCCTTCAACTTCAATCTTATATTTAATCTTGCAATAGGGTAAAACTTAATGAAACTACTATATGAAATTTAAAAAAAAAAATTCATAAACATATATTAGGTATTTATAAAATCACATTTTAGAAAAAGAAATCTTATCAATTTTTTTGTAAAAAAATTTTTTTATTATGTTTTGAATTAAATTAAGCCCAGTAGATTTAATTGGGTTAATTATATAAAATTATTTATGAAATTAATTGCTTAAAATATTATGGTTGGCGTATTTAAAAGGAAAGATACGAAAATAAATTTTGTGGGTACAAATAGCCTCATTCTTTGAATAATTAAATTTTTATTTCACAATGTACATAATTTCAAAAAAGAGTAGGAAAATATGAACCCAAAATACTCTTTAAACACCTTAAATATAATAAAAAAATTAATTATTAAATTGCCTAAAAATAATTATTATTTAAGATCTACTGTAAATTTTCCCAAGTCAAAAAATTAAAAAATCTACTGTAAATGAATGTGAAAGGAACAGCAGTACTGACCTTCCTTTGATTCTTCTCTGGTTCTAACTTGTAAGCCAAGCAAATCACACATGCACATGGAACCAAACGCACAGGCCAACAAGTTTTGTGCGGAAAGCATTACTGCCACGAACAAATAAAGTGATTATCATCTTCCACGATAATTGCACGAAGATTCCTGCCAATTGCAAATGATACCGACGTTTTAGTCAGCTAAAAAGACAAAACATTTGGCTAAGAAGTCATGGAGCCATGTCCACGATGAAGGAAGATGTATTGGGATTGTGATTTGTGATTATTATAAGTTGAGTAAAAGCTTTACTATTACTCGCTACCATTCTCTCTTGTCTCACTGTTCTACTCTCTCTTGTTTACCTCTCACGGCCCCGCCATACTTTGCTTTACATATTACAATAGCCACCCTACTCCATATTACACCAAATAGAGTAAAGAAATCTCATATACCTCTATGCATACTCCATTCAGAATGTAGTGTTTGAAAGTACTTTCACAGAAATTGTTTTCAGTATTTCGTAAAGATTTCCTCAGAGTTACTTAAAACCATCCTTCTCCAAAAAAGGCGTATTAGTTAAAATCAATTACGAAGTCCTGGCACATGCTTTCTGGTTATTTCCAGCTAAAACAAGTAAAAGATATAAAATAAAATAAATGCAGGTATGGGACATTTGTTTTAGGCTGATTGATAATGATATACGGTAACTAATTGTATTCTTGATTACTACAGCTCAACTACTCATGAAGTTCATGGGTTGGCGGTGGACCCTCTTACAATGAACACACAAACCCAACAGGGTTTCTTCTGTTCAATGAAAGCATCTACTGAGGAACCCTTTTTTCGAGGCTTGAAGTCGTTGAAACATGGAATACTGCTTCTTTCATTTGGTGTGGTGGAGCTCTTCGGGACCTCCTATCAGCTGTAGAAAAATATAGGAAAAGGCGTATGACATTGACACTAGATTACTAAATAAGGGTAGATGATGTTGACAAGAGAGTTGACGCATGTTATCATCATATTCGTTAAATGATATATTATATATTAATATATACAACTCTTATCGTTAAGAATAATTATACTCTGAAAATATTAGTATGAAATGTTACAACTCTTGTCGTTAAGAATACTTATTCTCTGAATATATTGGTATAAAATGTTTATTTAATTATCTATTGTAACTTGGATGTAATCAACGATTGTGGAGGAGCTTGCTGGATTTTCCATGAAAGTTTTGTACGTCGACCCAGTTGAATTCTGGGTTGGTTGGTCATTGATTGACTTTCTGAAATGATCCTGAACCTAAAATATATACTCTCTTTCTCCGTGGATAACTATACTCAAACAGTTGAGTAGACGGTAGTAAGTGCTAGTATTCAATTATTGGGGCTACAATAATCACTTTATTTGTCTTTTTATATTAGAATTACAACCTTATTCCTATCATCCAATAGATAATATTTATATTTATTATGTATTATATGAGACTTCAAATATCTTAGATTACCAACGATTTTATTCCATTTAAAATTAAATTGATTATTTTATTTTAGAAATAAGGAAAAAAATATTTTTAAAAGAATGTTATTAATTGTAGAAACAAAATTAAATTCAATCTTTAAATCTCCACCATGCACTATGCACTATGCATGTGAAGGAGGAGGAGAAGGAGACATTGTTGAAACTAATTTCTCTAAGTCTTACCCTTTGCTCTGAATTATTATTTCCCTTTCCTTAATATTTTATTTGGTATTAATTGGGAATGCATGGAATTCTTAAAGTCTAAAGCAATTGATACCCTTATTTTTCTCCTTTTACTTCGCTATAATTAACATATTTAAGTCAAGTTGATAGAATTTAATAAACTTGTTAGACTATTTTGTATTTAATTCTTTTAGACTATTTTGTATTTAATTCTTATTTATGAATTTATTTATCAACAACGTCAATAGGAGGATATCTATTGGAAAGTTGTCTTTCTCTTCAAGATCTTTTAAGTTGAGGCTCAATTGGAGGATCTTGCACAACTTCTTCAGTTGGATCATTATAACCCTCAGTTGTATCATGGGAAATTTGCCAAAATAGCCTCACGGAGGAGTCCAAAATGAAAATAGCCCTCCTCCATAATTCTCTCCTACTCATAACCATTTGCTACAATAATTATCGTGAGAAGTCAAAAAACCCCCGACTACTACAAAAATGGGTTTTTCTTACTTGTAAATTGTATGTTAAGAAAAAAAATCTGAAATTAGGACCGTGACGGTTTGAATTCCGACTGTGACGGTCTTGGTGGTGATCCAATGTCCATCGTGATGAATAAATAGGTCATTGATGGATACACAGTTCGACCGTGACGGTTTTGGTGGTGATCCACGGTCCATCGTGATGAATAAGTAGGTCATTCAGGATCCACGGTTCGACCGTGACGGTTTTGGTGGTGATCCATGGTCCATCGTGATGAATAAATAAGTCATTCAAGATCCACAGTTCGACCATGACGGTTTTAGTGGTGATCCACGGTCCGCCAAAACCGTCACGGTTCTGAAACTTTGATGATGGAAGCCAGCGTGTGTGGGGTTATTGAAAACGAGGGTAATTTTGTCAAAATATCAAATTTACTGTAGCAAGTGGCCATTTGAATGAGAGAGATATGAGTTTGGACTATTTATCATTTGGACCCCTACAAGAGGCCATTTTGGCAAATTTCCCTTGTATCATCATTACCTTTTTGTTTGTCTTCCCCTTCATCATCATGAGAGGATTTAGGCTTCTCATTTTTCTCATGTTCATCAATTGTCTCAAAATAGTTCTATTTCATTATATTTCATCAATATTCCAATTTCATTTATTTATACAATTAAAATAAGATATTTTTAATCTATTTATTTATATTTTTATATATGGAAAGTAAAAAAAAGCATTATATAATAATCCTAAAATTAAAATAAAAAAGAAAATATTTCATTTCTAATCGATGGATTTTATTTAATAAATTATAAAGTTAAATATACGATGAAGAAAGGAGAAAGGAAAGCTTCCTTTTTGGCTCTTTCCTCCCTCCTTCATCAAAACTAATGAGGTAGACGAGGAAAAACTCTCAGTGAAAAAGTGAGCTTTTTTAATATGTTTCTTTTCTATTTCGTTATCTAATGGATGGAGTCTATCTATCAAAAGTTTTTAAATAAATTAACTTCAGTGATCTCCCATAAGATTTAGAAGAAATATTATAAATTAAAGACTCAAGATTTTGAAATTATTAAAGGTTGTTCCATTTCGAATTAAATAGAATTCTAAGAGATAATTTCTTTAAGAGAATGTTGTTAATTGAAAAAAAAAATCAAATAAAATCTTAAAATCTAAATTAACCTAATCAAGCTTAGCAATTTTCTACAAGTAGGGCTTGGTGCATGTCCCAATCCCATAATGAATCGGCAAAGCAATCCCCATGATGTTCACCACTTTAATGCAAATTTCTCTTGTGACAAGCTAGAAAAATTGAAGTGGAAAAGCATAAAATATAATATATGCATCTACCAAATCGTTTTCCATTTGACATAAAAGGGTTTTTGCAGTACAAGTAATTTAGATTTTAAATAAAGGTCAATATCACACACATTCCTTGTAATTTAGTAAAATCTGTGACATTCCGTGATTTAAGATGTCAAAGTTAACATATTTTATTAAATTTTAGTTGAGTCAC
>JANLJB010028775.1:0-12014 GCA_026212285.1 Bursera cuneata | reverse complement strand
CATCTATTAACCTTCATATTCCAATAAATTTATCATTTTACCTTTACTAACACATTAAAAATAACTAATTTTTCAAGGATAATATTAAGTTAAATGATCAAATTACCCTCGAAATAAATACCAATATGTGTTAATATTGTCCATAAAAAAGTAATTTTAATATGTGTTAATATGTATTGAGGTAATTTGATAATTTAATTTAATATTATCTTCTAAAAATTAAGTTATTTTTTTATATATGTTAGTAAGGGTAAAATAATAAAATTTATTGAAATATAGAGATTAATAGATGTTAACTAACAGAATTTTTAAATGGAGGATTTGGGATGAGAATTTTTCAAAACTTAAGGATGAGAGAAGAGAAAAATGACAAACGTCCCATATGAGTGAAAAAAGAGGAAAAGGTAATAGTGGTCAATGATAATTACTCTGTAATAAGGTGTCATATTTGTGATTAATATTCCACTGGCTTTGCTGACTTTACCCTTTGATATTCCATATTTGCTTTCTGACATTAAAATTTTAAAAATTAAATAAACTAACTTGGCAAGGATTTAAGGACGGATTTTAATCAAAACTTCTTGTGTCATGATGGTGTAACAAAATTCTAAAAGAGAATAATAAAAATATACAGATGCGAATATGACAATTTCAAATTTTTGATGGGGTAAAAAGAGATAGTCATCTTACTTAATTATTTATTTTTTATTTATAGTAAAAACCCTCTTAAAACTAAGAGATGGGGTCATTTAGTTGACAAATAGGGTGCAAATAGTACTATAATTTAAAAAAAAAAAAATGTTTACTAATTGGGCTCTCTCATGGAATCCATCTCAAAATTTTCAATGAGAATATGGGACGGAGGGATGGAATAAAAATACTTATATAAAATAGATTCATCTTGGCGAATCTATTCATCTGAATAATTATGCATTATCATGGTTTAAAATTTAAATAAAAACATAATTGAAAAAATGGTTGAGAATAACAAGAAAATGTGGGCAAATTCAATTTAAAACTGAAAAAAACAATTAAAAAAATCACTATATATATTGACACATGGTAAAATATGAATGATTTGATACATAATTTTTTTTTCTCAGGACATAAAATGGATTTTGATCTTAAAATTTGGGTTTGAACAAACCCTACACCCAAACGCAAAGAAAAGTGTTGTATAAGTTTTAGATTAAAATTATTTAAGTGCATTTTATAAATAAAATCAATTTAAGAATCTAATTAATGGGTTAGATTATTGTAACTTAAAAATTTGATTAATTTCATATACTTCTTGATAACATTTGATTTACTAGCATCTATGAGTAATAATTTTTTTTTGTGCCAACTCAACAACTCTTTCTACTATTATATTAGAAAAAATGAATAAATATCAGTGTCAAAAAATTAAGTCAATTTTATGTTACAATAATCTGAGGCATAATTAAGAATAAAATTTAAGAATCGTTTAAGAATAAATCAATAAATATTTGTTAATTTAATTTTTTTTTTAGAGCAAGGCTTACAAATATATTTGATAGGATATTCTTTAAGGTTTTATTGTGAATTTGAACGTCCATACTTTTCCTTCTTAAATTGCATCTCAACTACCTTGCAGGGATTTAACCTTCTAATGTTAAAATAAATAATTAAAAAATTATGAAAAAAAGAAATATTTTAACTTCACTGTATAGAAATTGGTAAAAAAATATCCTTTAAAGTTATACTCCCATCTAGCTTTCATTTAAACCAAATATAATCAATAATATGATTAATAATCAATAAAAAAAATATAAAAAAGAGTGTAATAAATTTTAATCACACATAGGTAATAAAATCTACATTATACAAAATCTTTAAAGGCTTAAGTGAACATTAGTGGTACTAAAAGAGGAACTTACTATTCAACTTGTCATCTAATTTTGAGGAATTAAAAAAGGAAAAAAACTTTTAATACAAATTTTTAATCGTTAATCTTATTTAATTTAATAATATAGGTAGTTAATGAATTGACATTATTAAATATAATTTTTTTTACTTTATATATCAATTATTGAATTAGATAAAATAATGTTTAGAAAAGTTAATGTTAAAATTTTGTATTAAACATGTATCTATTTAAAAAACAATAATTAGAAAAACAGTAATTTTTTGCAAGATTAATATAATATATAATATAGAAGTAAAGTAATATCAAAACAGATTAATACTATAATTAATTAATTATCATATAATTATAAAGAATAATTAAAGTAGTTGACGTGGCAAATGAAAATACTTTACTTACCACGTCCGTTGGTTTTTATCTTCTAACTTGTTAGTATGACATTCCTCTACCAAAATGTCCAAAACTTAAGAGGGCAGCCGGCAGCGGGAGGAAAAGTAAAAGCTATTCTAAATTGCGGGCGTCAGTATAAATATATAAAGTTGAGGGGCTCAATCAATTCTGATTCTTGCCCATTCGAACTGTTGGAAAATCACGAGAGAAGCCCACGGGGACCAGTCACAGGCTCACAGCACAGAGAGCTGCAGAGATCGTTTTCTGTGTTTCTGATAAGCTTCGAAAATGGTAAGCTCGTCGAAGGAGGACACGGCCAGCGACGGCGACACGTCCAGCAGAGAAACGCCTCCCTCTAATTCCAGCGTCTTCACCGAGGGCGAGCGTGTTCTCGCTTATCACGGCCCTCGCATCTACGAAGCAAAGGCATTTCTTCGTACAATTCTTTTCTTTTCTTGCTTTCTGACTTGTAATTTTGAATTAAACTTCGTCTTCTCAGTCCTAGCTCGCTGCTTATTTTCTTTTGTTTTTTTTTTTTACATAAAATAACAGTTGAATGTTTTAGTTCTTTGTTAATTTTGAAGCTTTGATTGGTCAAATTAGGGTTTATTTTGTTCGTCTTTACTTGCGTCGAGTTTAACGACCTTAAGACATATTCCACTTGAAAATGTATTGTTAGGTTGTTGTGTTCTTAAGCTCATTTATGTGGCAGTTTTAGTTATGTGAATATTAATTTTTTTCAAATATTTTGTTTTTGTTGAGTAGATGTTGTGCTGTAATAATACTAGACTGTGCACGCTATTGTGCTTGGATATTCTGTTAGAAGAAGAAATGAGGGAGCTTCATATAAATAATCAAGGCTATTTTATACTTTTGGGTTGCTATAGCTGATTTTTGGTTTGACATTGGTATAATGCTAATTTTTCTGAATGTAAAACCTGTTTTATGATTAACTTCTGCTCTTTACATGCTTGAAAATTCTGATTACTATTTTTTTTAATATCATAATAGTGTTTTAACATGAGTGGTTATAGTCTGAGTTACTCTGTATTTATATATTTTAGGTTCAGAAAGCGGAGCTGCGAAAGAAGGAGTGGAGATACTATGTACACTACCTTGTAAGTCTTCCCTTCTTTGCCCTGCTTTTCTGTTTCCTATATTAGCTACTCAATATTGTCCTCGTGTAGTTTCATGGAGTACGTATTTCAATTATAGCTGGTAACACAGTGATTTATTCTACATTACCATTTTAAATGTTTGAACCACTGTATATGCTTGGTAAGCAAAGTATTACCTCTTCACAGTATCAAGTGAGAAAGCATTTGTTCTTTTGCAGGGTTGGAATAAGAAGTGAGTATGCCTTCTGTTCTATTTGCCTTACTATATGCTTCGAGTTTCGATTTGAGCTTAATGACGTAAAGTGAATCTTACAGAGTGCTGGACGTGGAGGTCATATTAATCTCTCTTTTTTTTCTTCTCCCATATTAATGTATCATTATATTTAGTGTTCCAGTGATGACATATGTCGTGCTCTTGGATTAAATAATTGATTTTGATTGGTTATTTTTTCCTTCCATCAATTAATATAAACTACACATGCACTTTGTTAAAGCTTATTAGCAATGTTTGTAATGTGCATATGAAGCCATTTCCTGCTGGACTACACAAAAATGAGAAATTTTATTTAAGAAAAATCTTTTCAGAGAGAGAAATTGGGGAAGTTTTCTTTCATTAATGTTTATCATCCTTTTCAAAAAAGGGATACAGAAATCATATAAATGGCTTGGACATCTTGCCAACAGTTGGGACGAATGGGTAGGCGTCGACCGGCTCATGAAACATACTGAAGAGAACGTAATGAAGCAGCAAACCCTTGAAAAAAAACAGGGAGTTGACAAGAGTTCAAAGTCTGGACGTTCTGCTCTGTCGAAGCAAAAAGGTTCTACTGCTTAGCCTAACTCATTTTATTTGTTAACTTAATTACTTAGGAATACAACTATGGTGTCTTAGAAGCTCGAGTGGTAGTTTCCCAGTTGCTTTTGTTCATTGTATGTATGCACCTTTGTGTGACTGTTTGTGTTTCTATGTACAGTAATCCAAGGCAAGGATATCGTAACCTTCCCCACCCCCCTCATACTTTTAATTTGAGAAATGCTCTCAGCCATAATGGACTTATGTTGGCTGTATGTGTAAAGTTGGAAAATGAATATTAATTTTCTTTAATGTATTAGGTGTTTCTGATATGTGCTCAGATGCATATAGGATTAATTTTTTTAATGTTTGATTGGCCAAAATTCACTTTAGGAGTTTTTTTGTTCTTGGATCAATTGTCTTAACAAGGGGGGATATTTGACTGTGATTCCTGGAAACTTCCACCTCCAGATTGGCAAGAAACCAGTGGAGGCCATTCTTCTCCATAACATGATCTAAGAACCATGAGTATGCTTGTTCGTAAGTTTCTCATACTCAATTTTGATGATGGCTTCTTCCGATGGGTATTTAATTCACTTTCCCATAGATATTAGTAGCCATAAACATGTTGTTAAGTTGCTATTGTTAATAAAGTTGCCTTATTTTTTGGAGATTTGGAGCTTAAGGTTCTGTTTAAATGTTTTGCCCATGGCCTTTTGAATGATATTGTGGAGATTCTTTGTCTAGAGGACCTATGACAGTCTCAGCAATTATTGAAGGACATAAAGGCAGTGTAGATAAAAGCTTCAACCACAACAAGGGAAGTGTGATATAAACATTCCCATTGAATGATTTCTTAGAAGTTCTAGGCAATCACCATAATGAATTCATCAGGATCTAGACTTTTTGTATCTTACACTTAAAATGTTGGTTCAAGTGCAAAGTCTAAGTTCATTTTGTGCACACTAATTAGGCATGAGTGACAATTCTTTTCAGTGATGTGGTATTGTACTACCAAGCTTATCTTTGCTGTCTCCAGTTGAATTATGATGCTTATAGATTTTAGTTTCCTAATATTTGAATACATATCGTTAATTTTTTTTTATGGTTTATTAGACATTTCAAGTGTTGTGAAAACTATTTGATGGTGATTTTTTACCTCCTTATTGACTACTGTTCTGCTCTGTCATATAGATTTGAAGGCAGAGAAAGAGGACATCAAGAGCAACGGTATCTATCATCTTGGTCAATCTTCTTTTTGTTTGATCTCCTCCTTCTAGATGTCATTGCTTTTTATAAAATATCCCTCCGTTCTCAGATATAATAATTCTACATTCAGTATCATTCCTTATAAGTATGATTGGAGTTATTTCCGTTTATATTCTTATTGCCTTGTTATGTGTATTTTAACCAATTGCCAGCCCCTTGTATCATTTTTATAATAATATTCACCTAATTGTTTTCTAAGATTCCCCTTCAATATGGCAATGGATGTAAGTGATCTGTCCGTACTAATTTACTGGGATTGGATTCTGGATAAAGCTATGAAAAACATCATCAAGGTTGTTCCCTGGACTTCACATGTGCCGCCAATTTTGGTTGCTGAGTGCAATCTGTCTGATCTAACCGAAAACTTGAATGCCTTTAGTTCTCTGATAAAACATGGTATGCCGATAAGAATGATTTATTTTATTTTGGTTATGATCTCAGAATCCAGGTTAACTTTACGATAAGTTCATTTAGAACAGAACTTGGCGTGTGACATCTCACAGATTGTCGGCTCTGTGGCCCTGTCTTATACTTTTTCCCTTGATGTTACTAATACATGTTTGCTCTTAGCTATTCTGTGTCACCTTCCAGAGGTACATTGTTTAGGGTGACTTTAGCTTTGTTTTTTAATGCATAAAAAAGGAAAATGGTGACCGAATTTTAGACCATTTCATTATAGGTTTAAACATGAGAATTTCTCAAGGCATGTCTTTCAAATGCCTTAAAAAGTTTTTGCATGTGGATATCTCAGCTATATGTCATTACACTATCTTACAAAATAGTTATATAACTTATACTTCAATAGTACTCCTCTATATGAAATTCTTACCGGTATATTGAACTCTCGGTATTGTGGTTGTGGAAGTTATGAGAAGGGCTTGGTCACCCTGTGTATGACATTGAGTGGGTCCATTGTGATTTACACATTATTTAACCATTATAATTCTTCATTTCTGCATTTCCACAAGTCCTCATGAATTTTTAGTAGGATTGTGAGTGTAAAAGTATCCAATTGATTTAGTTGTTATATATCAGGATCCTCACAGTTGTTCAAATTTTCTGCAAATGCAGTGTAAAACAAACTTAATAATTGAAATTTCATGGCATGTTTGAATACCATATAAGCTTACCTTTTTTTTTTTTAAGATTTTCCATCTGACTATTTACATCATGTTGAACATAATATATGCATGAAACGACAATGAACGTCATGTCATAACATAGGTTGATATTCATTACAGTGGCAAAAGGAAAGAAGCGAAAGAGTGACTCCGGTGTTGAGGTCTGATTTGTAAATCTTTAAACATAATTTTGTTCTTTTTACTTTTACCTAAATATGGTTATTGAATATGTTGGTTCTCCCATGCTACTTCTATTCAATTAAATTCCGGTCTGAATATATAGATTTGGCTAAAGTTGCAAACCCATTTTATTTTTTGTATTTTTTTCTTTAGAAGAAAAAATGAAAAAAAATAAATAAATTCAATTCATACTTAATTTATTTTCTTTTCGATAAATCAACTGTGAAATGCTTTTTATTTCTTTTCTGCAATGCCTAATATCTTATTACTTCTATGCAAAAATGTTCGATTCTCATAAGGTCTTGTTGACTTTTAGTCAAAAGGTTGAATAATGTATGCATATTGGACTTTTTGAGACAATTAGATCCTAGGAGACAATTCTTATTGGTCTATAACAAAAAGATATTGGTGCTATTTTCTTTTTCTTTTTCATTTGGTCTATATATATGTGTGTGTGTGTGTGTGTGTGAGTGAGTGGAGATCTTTTAATACAAAACTAGATACAAATTTATAGTCATTTATCCACAAAATTCAATGTTTAAGATGGTTGATGAGTTGGCATCATTAAATATAACTTTTTTACTTTAAATCTCAACCATTGAATTTTATGGATGAATGGCTATAAATTTGTGTGTAGGAGATTGTTAAAAATTTTTGTTAAAAGATCCCTTTCTTATATATATATATATATATATTACATTTTAAGCTGTAAGGATATGTTACTTGTGACACGCATCAGGTTCTAGTTTTTATATGTTTGAATATATGTTCGAATATAACTGGGAGACACTTGTTTTTTATTTTCTAAATCTTCATCTTATTCCTACTATCCCTCATAAGGTTTTGACAATTCTTTCTTTTAATGTTGTTCGGCTTCATGTGATTTTATGATCATTAGAAGGACAATTTATCTGTAGAAAAGCTTATCAAAATCCAAATTCCTTCGACATTAAAGAAGCAGCTTGTTGATGATTGGGAGTTTGTTACTCAGCAGGATAAGGTATGCTAGTTATGAACAGTTGCAGTTATTCTTATATTAATCATGCTTGAATATGATTTTAGTTGAAATAGAGTCAGATAATTCTTTCATACAATTTAACTTATTGCGTGAGACACCTTATCCAACCATTTGGTAGAGTCAGACAATTCTTTCATACAATTTGACTTATTGCGTGAGAAACCTTATCCAACCATTTGGTAGATGCTACTAGAATACTTTCCAGTCCACTTCTAGGTATGATGAGAACTTGTTAATAAGCCTTGAACATCATATCTTCTCCTCAACAACTTTGGTGTTTGCTTTCCTTTTAATTTGCATTCAAGTTAACTATATTGCTTATGCTGTAGCCATAGAATTTTTATTGCATTGCTTATATGGGAGAACCACCAACTCTATGTGCTTCTTTTGAATTTTTGTTTAGTCAATATCTCTGATGATTTTATTAATTTCTTCTTTTTCCATCCAATTTATAAGAGATCTTGCAAGTAAATTTTTATCTGTACTTTCTTGTCATTTATTCAAATTAGGAGGTCACGAAATTCAACATCATAAACCTTTCTACTTCCCCTTTAAATGTACGATAATTATGTTTTACGTGTTGCATTGACTAGCAGACAGAGAGTGATCATTTCAATGACATCTAGAAAGAGGAGAACAGAGTTCTGAAGATTTATATACCTTTTGYCTTTTATTTCTTTTAACCATTTTTTGCTGGGTTATAGGATGATGAWTATGATTTGTATCTAAAATGTAACAAAATGTAATTTTGCTGTTTCCCCTTCCCCACCCTGCCCCTCCTCTCCACCTCCCCTCTTTTTCTTTGTCGTAGAATGTGGCTTTGTGTTACATCTCATCATATTGAAAATATATGGTATTCAAGTATGTAATACATTTGGGACGGTGGTCACAACATCATTATGGCTTTCTGCTATGATTTTTGTTGACTGTCCAATACATCTTTTAATAATTTAAGAAACTTTTCAATCTCATTTATATCTCTGGAAGCTTAGTTAAGCTGAAATTGAATGATAATATATTACTGATTCTGTGATAAAGTTAACTGCTAGATAATCATTTTTTTCTTGTGCAGCTTGTTAAACTTCCACGTTCGCCAAATGTTGATGACATTTTGACGAAGTACCTTCAGTACAGATCAAAGAAGGATGGCATGTAGGTTTTACTTCTAAGTCCACATTTTAGCTATGTCTTTGTTTCTATGTTTTTGATTTGAACCATTGCTGCTTTTGACATGAATGCATTACACTTCTTCTCTTATAAATGTGAATAACAAAGTATTTCTTTCTTGCTGGAATTAGATTGAAAAGTTCGACAATCTTGATTTTATATGAAAAGAATTTTTGTTAAAGATTCACTTGACCTAAAGTTTAAAACATAATTACTTCATTATTTTTTTAATCAACAGTGGGGGAATTTGAACTTGGGACTGTTAGATCATTTTGGCTCTAATACTGTGTTTAAGAACCACTCAGACCTAAAGTTAAAGGTATTAAGGGCCCATCATCAATATCTAATAATTATCATAATTTTCTAAAACATATTTGTAATTTTTTGTTGCTTGGTTTCTTACTACTGTGGGCTAAAGACCAGCTTGAAAAATCATGACATGATAAGATGTCGGAATGTTGTGTGCTTTGAGTGGCTCACTTTTATCATTAGGCTTTTAAGTGACCATCATCTATTTCTTTGTGAAGTTCCAAGATATTCATATGGTTATGTTGGATTTCTTGTTATCTCACTGGCTATTGATAGAGCAAATTGCCTCTATGTTAGAACAGGAATCTCCTTGAAAAGAAAATATGGGCCAAATTTCTCAAGGAAACACAAAAAATTAAACCCTTGGGTGGTACCCCCACCCTAGGATTAAATTCGTAGATTTGGATAACTGTTGAAAAGTTCTCTGTATTAACTGAATGAGAGCGGTTCTATAAAATTAATTTATCACTCAGACTGAAACAATTAAATTGAATATAATTTTGCTGAACTGAAATTAAGATGAGGAAGTTTTTACTACACACTCAATCAGAATGCTGTTGTCTTCTTCCTTGAGGGAAGTTTAGCTTCTTTGTCTGCTTACACAAACACAAACACTTTGATGTGCATACACTCATAAGTATGTTGCATGGGGCCATGCGCATGTCAATTATTTGTGCTCTCTTGGGTTTACTTGCATAAATTGTTTGCTGTTTCCACAAGTTTCAAAAAATTCTAAATTATGTTAAGTTAGGCTTTGTGAATAAACTGAAATTTAGTTGTTACTTCAAGTTGCCATTTGAAATTCCTAAGATATACTTCTAATGGAGATATGGATCGTTTACTTGGGTACAGGATGACTGATTCAATTGGAGAAATCTTGAAAGGCATTCGGTGTTACTTTGACAGAGCATTGCCTGTGATTCTCCTTTACAAAAAAGAGCGCCAACAGTACCATGATTTAGTCATCGATAATGTTTCACCTTCAACCATATATGGTGCTGAACATTTGTTACGTCTCTTTGGTATGCCTGCACAACTACTGATGCTTTTGCATGATCGCTGTCAGTTTATTTGATCAAATGCCATTATTATGCTTTTGATCACATTTACTTTTTTACAAAAACTTTTGATCATGAAATCTTTTGATTTATTCATGTATTTATTTTTGCATCTCTCACTTGTGATTTTGTTGAGCCTTCTGTAATTTTATGACCCGCTTTTCAAAATTATAAACTAGAGATGTTCTAAATAAAATATTGACTCTTAAGGTAGTTTCGTTTACTTTCACTGGTTCTGTTTTTGCAGTTAAGTTGCCCGAGCTATTAGCATATGTCAACATTGAGGAGGAAACACTGAACCGCATGCAGCAGAAAATGATCGATTTTCTCAAGTATGAACTCTATCCTTACTCAGTACATTCTGTGCTATTGAGAGAGAATTGAATTACTGAAATTCTGATTGCTTATATATGGAAAATAAACATACATGCAATCTTTCTCATCTCCATGTTCTTTTATCATTGATTTGACTGTTAAAAAAAGTGAGCTGAAAATGGAGTCTGTTATATTTCACTGTATTTATGCAAATTTTCTAGCTCATGTCTGTGGTAAAGAGTTTACGCGATTTTCCTTTTGAAGAATTGAAATAATTTTTCTGATGTACTATTGTATGCTTTCTTGGAAAAGTTGAAGATAAGTGCAATATTGTTAAACAAGAAAAGCACTTTGTTTTCATCATAAACACACTATTCTAGCAATCATCAAAAGCTATTCTGCATTCAAACTGCTTCCGACATGCGATTAATTTTTTGATAGCCTTTCATCACGACAAATATTTCTGACTTTATACATGATAAGCTGGCATCAAACACCTGAACAAATTCATACCCTTGATTGCATGCCTCGATCCTTGTATATTCATTACAAACCAAGTTAAAGGTGGAAGATGTTGTTTCTTTCCAAGTTAACCGACTGTTAGACATATATTTTGGCTTTGAGGAGACTTGGCCACTGGTCACAGCCTAGCACTTAAAGTCTACTTCATTCTCTTTCTTTTTCCAATTTAAATTGCCATTTTTCACTTGATGCCATCAGAAAGTAGGTTATCTATTATCAAGTTAAAATCAATCGGCATATTTCATTACAATTTTGTATGGGTGCAATTAAGCAATTACCGAGTTGCTCTCTTGGTCTTGCATTGCCTGAATTATTTTCGGTTGTCAAGCAGATTTCTACAGAAGAATCAGAGTACTTTCTTTCTTTCTGCTTACGATAGTGGGTGTAAAGTTTCTGAAAGTAAAGCTAAAGGAAAGGATGACTGAAGTATCTAGAGAAACTTCTCTGCCATCTCCACTGTCGTAGTTTCCATCATGGATGGTGGAGTCTGGTAGAGTTCAACGACCTTCTTCACATGTTGTCTTCTGCTCAAAGAATCCTGGAAGATAGCATCCAATTGTTGTAATGTTAGTATTTGTTATTCTTTTGGCTTTCCGGTGGCAAGCAACATCTATTCGGGACTTAGTTTGTACAATGACGAGAGTTAACTGTAATTCCTCTGTTTTGGTTGTATCGTTTCTAACTCAGAATTTTATGGTAACACATCACTGAATAGCATTACAAGTATTGATGCATGTTTCCTCCCTTGGCATTTTCTGTTTTCGTGACATGAAAGAATTGACCCAACTCACAGTAATGAATTTGTTACTTGGCAATAGCTAAAGTTTTCATCTTTTTTGGTTCTGCTTAGTCTGCTTTCTCTGGCCCTT
>JANLJB010028774.1:0-12012 GCA_026212285.1 Bursera cuneata | reverse complement strand
AAAGAAGTTGAAGAAATTATCTCTGAAATAAGAGAGTCTTCTGAAAAGGAGAGTGATTCAGAAGAAGCTGACTTTTGGATGCCTCCTATGGGGGAACGTTGGGACTTTGATGATGGAGGAGATCGATGGGGATCGGGTTCAGAGGCGGGCCAAGAAAGTGATGAAGAAAATGGGACAGGTGAGTTGCCTCTGTCCTGGACTAAAACATTCTATTTTGCACAAAGAATTAAATTTTTATATCATATTCTACTTTTTTATTGCTATAATTGGCTGAGAACAAATGGTATAGAAGTTGAGAATGCTAATATACTTTGACTTGGGAATTCATGATGAGATCTGTCATTTTAAGAAAAAATGGCTGAGATTGATTGATGCTTTTAATTATATGGTTTTTGAAATGTACAAGTGTGAACATGGATTCTTCATCAATCTACATTGTTTGCTTAAAAACTTAGCTGCTAAAGTTGACTGTTCATTGTGACGAAGTCCTGTTCCTCGTGTCTTCTTTTAGCTGCAGATTACTAAAAGATATGATGATATTTCATATTATAGGAAGTGCAATGATCATAATGAGCTGTTTGAATGTTTGGTCACGTGGTCCTATATGCGAAAGTTCTTCATTTAGTGAACCCTTGAAAGCATATTCAGAATGGACCACCTTAAGTAAACAAAATGTTATGACTGACTAGGTTTTTCTACACTACTTTGAAGCTAATTCTGTTTAAATTGAGTTAACTAGGACCAACCTTGCAGAAGTTGAGTCGTGATTCTATTTTAGTTTATAACTGGCAGTATAGTGAATTTTGCAGTATTGTTCTGTCTCATCCGGAACTGGAATTAGTTTTGGAAGATTTCCAGCTGTTTGATTTTCATCTGACTATTGCTTTTCCATTAGATGCTGCAGTTGAAGATGGGAGCAAGGAGTCAGAAGAGCTTTCTGCTCGGTGTGTATTACCTCCTACTAGTTTTTTTTTTAATGTTTGATTTTTATTTTAGACTTCACTTTTCTCTTTGCATATCTAGTATTTTGCTGTTCAGGGACTATTTACACTCTTGTTATCCTTTGCAGAACAAAGAGAATGTCCATGGAAATTGGACCAAGCAGCTTTGCTTCGAGAAAGAAGAAGATTAAGAAAAACACAAGTTAATTTGATTTTTCTCACGTGAAACAGAGTTTTTGGCAAGTAATTTGTTGCAAATTCACTCTAGTTTGTTTCTACTGGCGACAAGGATGAGATTTTTTGGACTATAAAATGCAAGTCCATCTCAAAATGTTTCCATCGTAATAGATCAGCTTTTGCAGTTTGTTGTATGAGAGAAGTATGAAATTTTGATTGTTTCTCTGGTATTTTTCGCTGATAGATTTTCTCCAATGTAGTGCCCTATTGTGTTCTTGCAGTTTTGCACCGTTT
This sequence comes from Bursera cuneata, assembly GCA_026212285.1. Lineage (NCBI taxonomy): Eukaryota > Viridiplantae > Streptophyta > Magnoliopsida > Sapindales > Burseraceae > Bursera > Bursera cuneata. Next base: position 10,600 of record JANLJB010028774.1, on the reverse strand, counting down.
TTTAATTTTGCAAAGCTGGTATGTGTATGTTACATTATCCTTGAAATTTTGCCCTTACCACCATTTTCTCAAATGTAATTTACATCTCTAAACCTTAATGTGAGTAGGATTCGATGTAAGATCTCAGCATCTCTACGCGTTTATTTATTTATTTTCTTTGCAGGGAGGGGTGGATTTTGTTTAATAATTGGATAAATAACATTTACACAAATATTTTAATCGAGAAATAATCATTTATATTGACGGATTGAACAAAATTGTCCTTTAATACAATTAATTATTTAGACAACGAGAATTGAAATCTCAACGGGGGTTGCCCAACCAAGTGAAACCAAATAATGAAGTCATTTTGATGTCCCCAAGGCTGGAAGCTGCGAGCTAGAATGAAGATTGAGAGTGGTATTATCGTCGTTATCTGTGCCAAAGTATCGATCTCCAAACTCCCCCATGCCCGGAATCACACGAGCATGTTCATCTAGCGATGCATCAATCTCTGATGTAACAAGTTTTAGCTTGGGAAATTTCTTACAGACAGCATGAATGCCTTGAGGTGCCTGCATAATATTATAGTCTAGTCGGAGAATCAACACGAAAATGGGAACAAGCACTTAAAAATAGATGGCAGAACAGTAGAAAGACTTACAGCTATAAGGTTAAGAAAGATGATGTTGGTTTCTGGAACACCCTTACTGAGAAGTAGAGATATAGCTTTGACAGCAGAGTTTCCTAAACATGGATGGATTTTAGCAACATTTTTGTGTTATTAGAAGAACTGAGAGAAGTTCATCATCCCAAACCTGAAGCCAGAATGGGGTCAAGCAATAAGACTTGGCGGCTTGCGATGTCCGCAGGTAGCTTCTGATAGATCAACTGCAGCAACATTGAAGACAAATACAGACAATGTTGTAACCAAAATGAGAAATTGTATGAGGGCCATAAAAAAAGAGAAAGGCATGTGGGACACAGTCGCCTCCACCAACCTGCCGGCCATTGTTACCCTCTCCATGGATGAGGATTTTACCAATTTTTATCCCCTTACAGCATGCCCTTACTGCGTTCTCCATGCTTTCTCCACTAATATTGAGGAACTAACATAATCAGTTATCAAATATTTCACAAAACAAGAACATTAGAGTCGCAGCAGAAATAACACATATTACGTATTATAACAGTCTAAGTAGATCAAATAGCTTCTCATACAGTCAGGCCAACAAATTGCTCTTGTATGGTGCTGCAAAACACGATTATGATAAAAATTTTGCTTAATGTTCTGTTTTGTGCCAGTTTAATGCGGAATTTTTCTGGGAAATTCCAAATAATGTCTAGACGTTTAAGGATACTCAACGCACTTTGCTCTATTGACTACCAAGTCCTGCCTTGTTTAAGTTTCCAAAAGATAAGGCAAAAATAATAAATTATACTTTCAGGGGCCAAGCCAGATGGTTCCAGCTTAAAGCTTGGTGATGATCTATATGATAAGGACAATGGAAATATATACCTTCTAATGATTGAAATCCCACACAACCTCTTGCAGAAAACAACTCCAGTGTATACAGATCCTGTGATAAGAGATAAACCTATTACAAAAACTAAATCAAAACACTTAATTTAAGCGACCAGGGAGAAGTTATTGTGAACAGTTTAGATGAACAAGCATACATATCCTATGAATGAAGAGAGAACTGTCTGTCAATCTTGCCACACTCCACAAGGACCAAATACAGATGGCATATTGAAATGAGTGCTGGAGGCTGATGACTAATGATTGATGCTTCCATAAAATAAAACATTGAAGCAATTAAAACTAGTGCAGTTACCTGTTGGAGTAATGATCTGTTTTTCAGTAAAAGGAAGGTGTCCTAGACCATGCTCTACAACCTGAAACATCAATTCAAAACCACATGACTCCACATCATGCCAATAACTTAGTCCAAGCCTTTAAGATTTCAATACATATGAAGCTCTTTACCAAGCGAATAAGTCGGTCTGCATAGAAGACAAAGTCGTGCTTTGTTGTTCTAACATCACGTATAAGGGTGTGCATACCCCGAAGCTGTCGAATTTGGAAATACCATGAAGTTTTATTCTCTTTAAAGCAGAAAAATAGATTGCAGATAATGATATCTCGCCAATTTCTCAGTCATTGTAAAAGAAAATTTGAAGAGTTTAACATATTCAACTAGAATAAAGTTATAGCATACCTGAAATGTTGAGATAATAACATTAACGTTTGAGTATATTTTACATAAGTCGTGCTGACCAAGCTTTGTATGAATATGTTGAACTATCAAGTCAATTGCAACATCGTTATCTCCCCCCCTAGGGATAATGATGTCCGCATGCTTTTTGGATGGCAGTATAAATTCTTCAAAACTAGGCTTTACGAATCTAGAATACTGTAAAATTTGAAGAATAGGATAGTAAGATATTAGAAAAGAATATAAATCTTTTATAGCGGTAACAAGAGAACCAGGAACTAGAATTATTGACTTTGAATTTATGCTGCAACAGAAGATATCATGACATTTTTACCAAAATTTGCATCAGTAGTAATCCTCCAAGAGCATAGAGGTTGGCATCTTTTATAGGAAGCTTACTCATGGGCTACGTTTCTAAACGAATGCTATATATTTATTTCATGGCTTTTCTCTCACACATAGAAAACGCCTTTGTATGCTCTGTCAAAATGAGACTAATATTAAGATCTAGAAATATTAATGCAAAAGGAGATTTCCAACCACAGACATATTGCAAGCTTTGAGGCCCATGTTCTAATATTAGATTTTAAATTACCCTGTGGGAAGCAGCCATATCTTAGATATCCAAAAGAAATGCAAGACCAGGTGTGGTCCTGTCGATGACGGATAATGCATCTATTTAGGTTCACCTTTTCCCGCTCATCTTGCGACTTTTGAAACGATACGTTTTGCAATTTGAAGGTTCTAGCCCTATTATCTTGTGAAGGAAGATAGATGGTAGGAGTAACCCTATTATCTACAAATCATAAAGGATTTTACTCATACTATGACTGGACCAAGGACATAATGATTATTCATCTAGTGGTGACTCAATTACATGGCAGTAACAAATAAATTTTTTAGCGTCCAAATTATTTCTATTGCTAAATTTTTACTTTGATGAGTTTTTATTTTTTTACTCTCCATGCTATCGTCATATGCATAGTTTGCAATATGCAGAGTCATTTTTTGAAGTAATGACTTATCATATTCTCAGGCTATAAAAGAGCCTCTAATAGAAATAAGATATTAAGAATAGAGTAGAAGAATGTCCACTAACTTGGTCAAGCACATCTTGGATATTTCTCCCTCGTTCAACGGTGTCACGTTGAATTCTTCGTGCAAGCCGCACATCAGAATCTGCACTGGTGAACCATCATGATGGTTATTGGGTAAGATATCACAATCAGGTCAAGGAAGAAACATGCAACAGAACATTCCAAGCTTATGAAATAAAAATTGATTACTAGGTAGAAAAGAAAGCTGTAGTCAGCATATATTGAAGCTATCAAAAGAATTAAAATTAACCATACCAAAGTGGGCAAAAGTGACTTTGAATACATGGATGGAGATTTTCGTTCTGCTAGCTTGAATAAAGCAGTTATCACCATAACTTCTCCGTTTTTCATCAGGAAGTTCCCATAGTGTAAAATCTAATGGGCTAGTTTGTAGAAAGTCAAGTTCATAGAAAGAAACACCGGTCACTTTTCATCTTATGTCAAAATGTAACCAATTTTTATTTCAAATTATTTCCCCATAAATTGTGAGAAAGGTCTATCATAAGAAACACTCTTCCAGAGCATTCAAGAAGACCTTTTTAGCATGGTCAAAGAAATTCGTGTTCTGTGCGTCTGACTACACATCTCTTTTATATGAACAACTTATAATAAAACCTTAAATTATGCTTTCTTAACTGAACGAGTAGGAAGCTTGGCTGGTGGACTAGTTAGCAGATGGGATATTCTTTAATTCCAATTAATCTCATCTTCTTATCCAATTCAATACAACTACTTTCTCAGTCTATTTGTAATATAAATTTCACAGTTTCTTTCTGTTAATTTGCTTGTATCTTTTTTCAATGACTGAGACAGGGAGACAATGAATAGAATGCCACTCTGGGAACATTTTTCTCTCTGTTTTAAGAGAAGTATAATTTGCTCTTTCCTATTAGGTTCATAAGAATAGACTAAGAGTGACAAGCTAAGGCTTTTATAAAAATGAGAAATGTTTAACAATTTTGAGCAAATTTTGAAATCATTGACCAGTTCAACACCTCTTCCACCACAATATTTTTGCCTTTCACTGAAACACTAAATCAGTCTTAGTTTTCGTTTAAATTCCAGTCACGGTTTATATCGATGCCAAAGACAGAATTCAAACTTAAGGAGTTGTCTTATTAATTACAGTCTTTACAGGGGATTTAGTTAAAACCATCTACCATCAAAATCCCAATTGCACTATAGTTAAAAACTACAGCTATTCTTCCTCGTTGATTGGTTACAGAGCAATATAAGGAATAAATTTAAGAGACGAAAATTCAGAGAACAAACCTGTGTCAACAAAGATCTTCATGTTCATGAGATCTCGTACACGAGGATCATGAAGAACTAGTATTCCTTCTATAATGAAGACATCTGAGGAGTTAATCTATAACAGAGCAAAACAAGCAGGCAGCATTAAAAGCTTTTTAATTGAAATTATGGTTCATCATTGCAAGATCAAAATGATGCAGTAACAAAAACAGAGGAATAATATTGTTTTCATCTGATTCCTCTGCTCAGATTCTAAACTCTTGTAAGGTATCTAATAAACATGTCGTGGCAGCACTAAAGCTGAGTAAAGTTTTCATCAAATTTGATCATATTAGCAGCAGAGCAGTTGAGAAGTTCGAGCCAAATGTATCATTTATATTAAAGCAATATTAGCTTCTTTTACAAGTGATCGCATCTAAGCTTCAATAATAATCATTTAAAAGTTTGAATATCTTTGCAATATACAAGGATATCCACAAAAAAACCAGATTGCAGTACCTGACGTGTTCCTTCAGTGCTCTTATGACTCTTGAAATCATAATGGGGTATGCTAACTGCTTGCCCATGTTTCAATTTCTCCATGCACGAAAGCAAAAGCTCTGTATTGAAGGCGTCTGGATTCCAATAACAGTATTAATAAATTGGCTTATGATATTGAAAGTATCTATAAATTTTAAGTGGACTTAATATGCAAGGTAACTGCTAAAATACTTCTATGCCTTTTGTGCTATACCCAAATCAAATAGCTTTGCATACGATACATACCCGGATGGTCAAAATTGTACTCATGAACTTTGTGTAATTGCTCATTATTCAAAGAGTGATAAAATGAATCCTGCAAATAATACATTACATATGCATAAAAAGAATGTAAGAAATAACATTTTACTACAACATTAATGGGTTCAATTTCAATGTAAGAGGAAAAGGCGAGGAAGAAAAAGCATTAATGTTCCATGACAATGACATGCAATATCATTTTTTAGACGGCTGAGGACTATTAATCATCAGAAACAGTATTGCATTGCATATATCTATATCTATTATGTCCTTTGATTGATATCTAATCTAAAAACTTCATCGCAATTTTGTAGAATTTTACTAAAGTTTTCACAATCCAAGAAGGAATAAATTCCAATTGGCTCGGACTTAGACGAGAAAATCAAAAGAATGGAAATTAAAGTACCTGATTAACAAGACCAACACGTTGATCATGGAGCTGGGAGATGATCATATTGCAAACAGTTGTTTTGCCAGAGGCAGTTCCACCGGCAACTCCTGAGAAAAGACACCAAAATATTATAAATCGAGATACGTATCAAAACATGGAGCAGAAAAATCAAAGAGTTTTACCAATGATAAAGGGTTGCTTATGGGGCATTCTAGGAGTTTCAAAAGCATTTGATTGGAGAGAAAGGTGATCCTTGACGTTATTAGACAAGTCAGTTCCAGGATTCATCTTGTGTTAAGAATTTTAAGGAGATGGGAAGTCTTTAAATGTTATGGTGAGTTATGGCCTTCCCTTCCCTTCCCTGAATCCATGTGTTATTAGAAAACTGAGATGAGAAGAGAGCGAAATAAGCGGGAACAAACGGTACTGCCACTTGGCGAGTTTCTACCTGTCCGCCTGGTGCCTCATTTATGTTAAAATTAACGAGATCAATTTGATTTAACTAACAGGGTCATGCTTGGCTACTCAGGACTACCAATAACTTTGTAGATACCAACTTTATGTGAACTTGTATGATTCCAAATACTCTTTCTATACCCTCTTGTTTAAAAGGTAAGACTATTCACATCAAAAGAATAAAAATTACCTTTTAAAACTCCATAAATTTTAGGGATTTAAAAAATAACCAAATTCAGAGACCAAATTTTTAAAAGTCTTAATTATCTAACCCAAACAATTTGTCTAATGACCCATTGATGTTGGCACATGACAGGTCTGCAGCTGTTTTGGCTAAACAATCAAGTAAATTTTTAGACTTATAATTTTTCAATTTAATCCTTTAGATTTGAGTATTTCACATAATTTTCTGTAATTTTTTTAAAAAAAATATTTTTCTAAGATCAAGATACCCCTTTAAATTAACTAAGATTTTTAATAAGTACATTACATATAATTTTTGTCTTCTTGGCGATGTATATTTGTATCCTGCAGCTAATTGTGCCTAAATAACCCTTAATTTATCGTGTTCTCCAACAAACTTGCATTCTTTCGTGTTCTCCAACAAACTTGCATTCTTTCTTTGTCCATGCGTTTATAGCTTTCATACATTGTATTTACGAAGAAAGCTTGAAGTTATCAAAGTTTTGTATGATTTAAAATTCAAATGAAATTTCATCTGTACTTTAGACACATGAAAAAGAAGTACAGAAAAGATCTTTTAATAAGTATGGAGAATTTATCATTCATTCTTCTTGATACATAATTGTTAAAGGTTTTGGTTTAATTTGGATGAGCAAAATCTTCAGTTTCATAAGGATTCGAGTTCCTATGTCAGATGAGGCACAACTTAAGTTGCTGTGGAAATAGAAATCTTGCCATATCTCATAATGAATTTCATTTCACTTGAATTACAAGCACAATGATGGTTACAATTGCAGGCATATAACCGCAAGAAAAATATTTATATGAGGCAAGCATATCATACCACTATTCTGAAGTGGTATGTCTGACCACTTAAACTTTGTGGCAGAACTAGTGTAAATTCTCATAAAAGAAACCAATTATATACACTGGAGTGTTGACAATTCTAACCATTAGACTTTAGTCTATACAGTAATTCCATTGACAAATGTGAACATTGTTGTTAGATATACCGAGGGAAGTAGAAACTACACTACACTGAAACCAGTTTTTAGTATGATCAGAAGGCCACAAAAAAAAGGATCAGGCCTCACTACTGTCTTTACGAAGATCACTGCCAAACCAGTAGAATACACTAAATCTAACATATTGTATGCTAACGGCTAAGCTATATCAATACGCAATTCTCATGGTAATTCATGGGGATGCTGATGGATTGACTGGCAGTTTATGACCATATCTTGCTGCTTTTAGCTTTGCAACAATCTTCTCAAGCTTAGTAACACGATATTCAAGTTGCAATGCCAGTGTCTCAATGGCATTTCTACCACCATCTCTTACATCGCCCTCCATTTTCGCCCTATCATGATCTAGACTAGTTGCATGTTCTGCAACTGTCTCCCATCCACCCTTTACAGATTCATTCTGCATAATCATTTTTCCTAATTGCATCTCTTTGCTAGTTGCTTTACTCCCAGTAGCATATTCCCCAGCTGTCTCTAATCCACCCGTCACAGCTTTATTCTGCATAATTTTTTCCTCCAATTCTGTCTCCTCTGGATTACTTGCTATTCTGTCAGTTGCAGGTTCTTTAGCTGTCTCTGATCTATCCTTCACAGGTTCATTCTGCATAATCTTTTCTGCTAGAGGCTCAATATTAAAAGCCTCATTGCCCACAGTTGAAGACAAAAATTGAGATTGACCCAGCGAATTTTCACTGATGCACACCTGTCCATTCCCCACATCAGGCCCCTTACTAAGTCCAAAAAATTCTGCAATGATCAGATCATCTTCACCCCTTGCTCCTACAAAATTAGACTTGGGAGCAAAACCAGGAGGAAAAGGGGAATCATTAGCTTCCTTCATTAGAAGGAAATCTAATGGTAGCATTTTAGAAGTTAATCCACCAGAAGCAGAGTCGTCAGTTAAACTACTTTCTTTCACCCCTTTTGATCTCTTCTGTGATTTCCTAATCCGTGGTGAAACACAGTCACTTGCACCTTGCAGACACGTCATTGATTGCTTCCACCACTCAAAGTAACGGGTTGTAACATCACCTTCATAAAGCCGAAATGGGATATATAAACTTGCATAACTAATCGGCCTATTGTAAAAGTCCCAAGCACTGTCACGAGTCGCATTGGCTCGAGCAACATAAGCCGGAAGGTCTTGGTCCATTCCGAATTGCATTGCTACTCGATGAGGAAGGTACTGCTCTACTTCAAACTCAAAACCAACTAGGTCAGAAATCCTCAGGCATCTAGCAAATGATTGTAATTCTTCACACAAATTTGGATCAACTGATACCCACATTTCCTTTTCTCCGTAAAACTTGGAAAAGTTCCAGTTCCTCACATTTTTAACATAGGGACGCCACTCAAAATCCTCTTTGGCTGAGTCTAGTACAATCCTCACATTCTCGACTCCAATCGTTTTCTCATGCCATCGAGCAAATCTAGGCTCACCAGGTTTGATCAAATTAGGCTCTGGTCTCAAGTGTAAAAACCTCTCCCAAGCCCAAATTTGAACCAACTGAAATGGTGAACATGTATTAACCGCTAGTTCAATATCCTTATTCTCCCGTTCATCTAACTTGGTTAACTCAACAATCTTTTGTTTCAATAAACTCAAATCTCTATAAATGCTACCAAGAATGGCTGGTGCAAGAGCAATTCTAGTCCCTGATGCCAAAAGGACAGCAATACGAAAAAGGGATTTGTCAATTATAGAAAAGGAACAAGAAAAAACAAACCTTGACAACCACAACGCCAGAAACGCCTCGTGTTCGATTTCACTTCCACCGTCCATGAACTTCTTCAACCACTGACCATGTCTTGCGTTCTTAGATGCACTTCTATTGAGTTCCCTTCTTGCTTGATTCAATTTCTCTTCAGTTTTCTTCAATCCATCTGTTTCCAAAGGGCTAAAAGCTTGGGACCCCAACACAGAGTACCCAGCAATCATCATATCTTCTAGCGTTATCGTAGCTTCACCCCAAGAAAAGATGAAACTTTTAGTCTCGGAACTCCATCTCTCTGCAAGACCAAGAACCAAATCGACGTTCTTATGGATTTTAAACGTGGAATTCAAGATTGCATCATGTATACCAACTTTCTTCCACGTAGATTCATGTAAAGCAGCCATCTTGCCAACCCATGTTTTCCACTCTTCTTCCGGATATCTCCATCCGTGAAACCCCACCTTTAAAGGCCAGTTTCTAGGTTCAAAGATGGGTGGCAAAGAGGAACGACAATGCAAAGGAAGCTCAAAAACCGACCCATCAGCAGATTGTACGGTTGGTGGGAGAAAATGGGCAAGCCTCCTTGTAGGAACTCCATCGCCAGTTGGAGGAACCATGAGCTCTTCTCTCACTTCACAACCAACTTCCAATGATTCCTCCATTGTTAAAACTCACAAATGGTGTTTCTCTTGAACTGGGTTTGGGAATTTATCTCTGAGAAGAGAGAACGCCAAGAGACTGTTAAAGCTTCATTTATGGTTACGGAGGAATGTGGGATTTCATAGGCCATGGAAAAGTGTGGAGCGTTCCCACTAAGATGAGTGGCGAGTCAGATCAGTTTTCTAAAGCTTCGAATGAATTAACGGCCATAGAAATGGAATCGTCCTTTGTTAAAGGGATGAAATTGTGTTAGCTTTTAAAAACACTTTTGATTTTACGAAGCTTTAACTGTATAATATTATATTCTGATGACGTGATTTTGAAAATATGATGCATGGACAAGGACTTTCCAGTAATAACACACTCCCGTATCACACCAAATTATAGGTCTATTTTATCAATAATATTAATTAATATTATACATATAATAAGTATTATATTGATTAATTAATGGAGAGTTAATAAAAATCTATCTATCTATCTAATTACGAAGCATATGCTTGTATAGTTGACACATAAGATGATAAATAGGATTTTTTAAACTCTAAATTTTTGACAAGTAGGATAATCTTAAAGCATGAACTAATATAATTGAATTGAAATGTAGGACAACAAGTGTGATTCTTTGTATTAATTAACATTTATTGGTGATAAACAATCAAGAGTAAAATTCATGAACAAACCTTTTATGTTTTCTTTTATGATTTCTAAACTGATCAACATTTATTTTTCATAATAAATATATAAGATAACAAGTATGATTCTTGGTATTGATTGATATTTATTGGTGATAAGCAATAAAGAGTAAAATTCATAAACAAACCTTTTGTATTTTCTTTTA
>JANLJB010028773.1:0-12009 GCA_026212285.1 Bursera cuneata | reverse complement strand
GGTGGAGCAGAGGATTCATTTTACAGCACGGACATGAGCTCGTCACCCTTTGTTAGGCAAGAGTGATATGCTTCTGAAACCTTACCTTTTTATTCTACTCATTATCCATTTTAAACCAAGTATGTAGAGCTGCTTTTTGTTGGTCCAAACGTGATCCAACCATTGATAGAAGTTTTATGTATCTTAAAGTTGGCCAAACTGTTCTGTTTTGTTGTAAAAATGTATGTCTAAAGGCTCGTTTCGCAATTTGCAGTTAAGTGTGAAAATGGGAATTTCATCTTTTATAACTTAAGTATGTTCTTAGTTTCCCACTAGTTTAATGTTTAAAACTATAAAATTAACTACGAAATGGTATAAATCTTTGTTAGGTCCCACGCAATTTTTCTTTCTCTTGATATGATTTTGCACAAAATTGATGGGGAGAAATAAACCCTGCCACAAGAGAAGCAAGCCTTTGAAGTTATTCCAATTGCAAAAAGATTATTGTCCTTCAAGTTTTGAAACCTTTGTAAATATAAACCCCTCTGTCTCTTCCCTGAAAGAGTCTTTAACCTTGAATGTCAAAATGTACCATACAAGAGAACTATTTAAAGAACTGTACGAGCAAAACAATACAGCTTACAAGTTTCCAGTGAATGATTCAAAACCCAGATCTAAATATGACCTGATAATTCCAAAAGCACATATTCAAGACATTGCACAAGTGTAAGGAACCACATATAGAACACTACATTTTTTACACATCTTATATCAATTTTAGAGTATTAGATCTGAGTACTTTAGATGATTATGATAAAATCTAATTTGGACAACTAATGCCATGAAAATGATATAAAAAAAATACTAAATCTCGATCATATAATTTAAATCTAATGGTCCAAAAGTAATGAAAGAAATTGCGTGAAGAAAAGGGATGTAATTGATCCTCAATCCTTTTGCCCAAATATGTAAAGTTGTCGTAGACATGATACACTGTCCCACACATGTAGAACCACCCTAACCCTCCATCATCACCATCACCATCACCATCACCACCATCATCCCAATGCAAAACATATTCATCAAGCTACTACTCAACTATAAAAACATATAAAAAAAATCCCCAGTACATCTTTTAACAAATTACTCCATGATTATATGCCTACTCTAGTTACTTCTCATCCGCTATATTTAAGAATGTCAAGATATATTAGCAGAAACTAACTGTTAGTGTCTCATAGAACAATGCAGTAATTAGTGTTACAGCAATCAAATGAGTGACCACAAGACAGAATCACCTCACAGAGGTACTTACACTGAAATATATATTCACGTTGAACTCCTAAACCATAGAAGAAGCTATACATGATGCACTTTCCCAGACAGGAATCATCTCCACCAACCGAGTGCAAGCAAATCTGAAGGCAATGAAGCAGGATCAAGCTCCCAACAGTCTTTCAATAGGTCAGGTGCCTCATCCCCGATAAGTTTCCTAGCTGGAATCTGATGTGAAAACAAGCGAACATCATCCTTTTCAAGCCATCTAATAGCATGACACCCAATTTCACGTCTCCTAAATATTGTCCTGAACCCATCAACTTTCTCAAGATAGGCCATGCTTAACCCATGCATTTCACTGTAAGTTGTCAAAAACACAACTATGTCATAGGATCGCCTGTCTCTAGCTGAAAGATTTCTTCCTTCGACACCCAAAGCTGCCTCATTGTAAAGAGCCCAAACTGAACCTTTCTTTGGATAAATCCGGTAAATTTCTCTTGCTGCCCTTTCACAATCCACAACATGTGAAAATATATTGAGAGAGTCAATGGAAGTCTTTCTAGAAACCTTAAATCTCCCACAAGATACATGAAACCCCATTCTCTCCCAACATATCAAACCTTCATCCCCATTATTCTGAAGATCCAACCAACTCATCTTCATCTCAAAAGGATAAACAGAAACAACTTCGTCAATCAAACCATAATGCCTAGGCATTCCATCGTCATCATCATAAATAGCCCATACTTGCCCTTTCTTAAAACTCCTCTCCACTCTGTCTTTATCAAAATCATAAAAATCTGAGTCTTCCACTGCCATAATCTCCAAATCCTCACTCTCTGAGGTATTGCGCCAATCATTCACCAAACCACCACTCTTCTTCATTGTCCTCTGCCTTGATATTTTCAAATTCCCACTCTTCTTCGCAGCCCCTATGGCCACATTCTTCTTTAGAGATGCATGTCTCCCAATTGCTGAACCTACAATCTTCTTTGAAGTCGGTTGATTCTCAATATATAAATCTTGATATTTTGAAACCCTGCATCTTCCCATCTCCATTTCCCTCTCTTTGGTCTGTGTCTCTTTACCCCTATCTCGTCCATCCTTTTCCCTTTTCTTCTCCTTCTCCTTCAGATTTAACTTCAACTTCTCTTTATTAGCCCTTCTTCTTGCTTCCAATTGCATTTCAGCTAATGTCATACTTTCTTCTCCAACTTTTGCCCTCTTTGGTTTCGACCTCTCAAAAACCTCTCGATCTTCCACACTTTTAGGGTTTGACCTTGCCAACACCTCCCCAACAGTACTCATTCTCCTTCTCAAACCCCTCAATCCCCCACTCCTCAATCTTCCCCCACTCCAATCACTTCCACCATCACCCACTTCCTTCCCCAAATCCCCATTCTCAACTTCACAACCAACACCACTATCTTTCCTCTTCAAATCCCCACCCCCACCGCCAATTTTCCTCTTCAAACCCACACTTCCCACATTTGACGTCGACCCAACACCACCCAGTTTCTTATTCAGCCTCTCACTCCTAAAAACCCTCACTCCATCAATCTCCTTCCCACCACCACCACCCTCAACCTCCACAGCCTCAAAACTCTTCTTGCAACTCGGACACACTAAATTATGCCCCAAATACTTCCTCTCAAACTGATGCAACAACCGACACCGCGAACACGCCGTCCAAAACGTCTCCTTCTCTTTTCCCACCAACCCATTCACCGTCTCCTCCTGAATCTTCATCCTCAACCTCATATCATACTCTTTCCTCCTAACCCTTTCAGACAAAACCCTAAAACCTTCCCCAACTAGCTTAAACGCTTCCTCACATCCCAAATGCGGGTTCTTATCAGGGTGCAACACCAAAGCAAGTTTCTTATACTGTTTCTTTATAGTATTAATATGAGAGAAAGGTTCTACCTGAAGGATCTTGTACCAGTCTTTTGTAGCGTTTGTTGGGGATTTTGATGCGACGCGGAGGATCTTGAATGCTGTGAGCAGTGAGGAGAGTCCTTCCATGTTTGGGGCCAAACGGTGCGCTTTCTTCGCATATTTGAGGGCTGATTTGAGGTTTGAGCTCTCGAACTTCTTCTCCGATATGTCTTTGAGGCGTAAAGCTTCGTGGTCTGGGTCTGAGCTGTCTGAGCTCATTTTCAGAGAGGGCAGAGCCAAGCAGAGATTGGAAATTTGAAAAGCTAATCCGAGTACTAAAGAGTAATGGAGGGTTTTTTTTGCGTAAATTTTTCACGCTCCTTTACTTTTATTTAGTACCATGAACCCAATATTTCACTTTTCTTTTACATTTAGGTCATCATTGGTGCACAACATGATATAGTATAAATTATTACATCGTATTAAATAATAATATAATGCATGTATTTGGTTACAATTTTATATAATACTAAATAATACAAAGTACAACTTATCTGTATAGATATTGTATTAAGTTATGCAAAGTTAATAGGTGGCATTAGATTACACTGTATACTACTAATTAAAAATAATAATAATAATTCTCCTTAATTAATTCCAAATATATTATTATTATATTATTTTACAAATATTATTTAATTATATTTATAATTTTAATAACTTTTTTTTCCAAAATATAAAAATTATGTTGGATGAGTTGTTGGACGGTGTCCGATAGTGGCACCGAGTTTGGTAGCTTGAGCACGTCCGATGCTGCCTCTAACACAAAAATGACCAAAATAAGACGATCTAGTTAGTCATCCCCTAGATTTATCGACATATGACCCACAATTGAGCAGCTATAGAATGCAAAGCACATGACGACAAAAGTTTCCATAGCTTTCTGTGATCGGAAACTGTATTTTGAGATAACTTAACTTAATCTACTCCACTGCGTAGATCGGTTGCCAATGAAATTTTTTATGCTGGCAATGTCACTGGACACGTTAAGGGATATATCACTGGCGACAGATGATCAAAAACAGTCCGATGACCTCCGGTGATAGATTTGAAAAAAAAAAAAACATATTGTATTAAATATTTTTATTACTTTTTGTTGTAAATTAATACGGTACATACATGTACCAAACACAACATAGTTTTTACAGTGCACTTTTTTTATTAGTATAGAATACAATATAATACAATATTATACTATGCTATACAATATCGCGCACCACCAGACATGTCCTTATTAACCGCTATATATCTAGTTGACACAAATCTATAATTTCCCTTTATTTTGTCAACAATTAATTAATCGGTAAGACTATTAAAACTTATTATTTTTTTTACTTAATTTTACGTACTTTTTTATTACCATTCATTTATTGTAATACATAGATATAAAAGATAAGTTAAAAAATAGTTTTTTTATGTTAACTCAGTAACTTTTTCTACTGTGAGATTAGAAAAATGAATGGCTATCAAGGAATATGTGAAATTAAATAAAAAAAATTAAGTTCTAATAGCCTGACCCTTAATTAATTACATATAATAATTTGAGAGAATTATGAAAATTGACTAAACTAAGAAAATGAAAAAGTGGATGACTTACTGAAAATTTAGGCGTCATGAGTCAATATAACAACTAAACAACTTGATATTATATTTCTGTTGTTGAACGTTAATATCCGACCAACTAATAAGTGTTGGAATATTAAAGATTGACAACTTGAGAACCCAAAAATATCCATCTTATCAAATGTTAGACATCAACAGTTAAAATATTTGTCCCCGTCGAATTGTGATCATGACTTTTAATTTTTTTTTTCCTAAATGTGATAAATTTTAATACATTTCCTAATTTGAATCATTTTGTTTTTATTTTTCCCTAATAATTATACAAATTAAAGATTTTGGATTAAAATTTCTCGGTGTTGTATATAATTTTTTCCTATCTTTAAACTAATCTCAATGACATGAGAATAATGTGAAGAGTAATACGACCATTTTATATCTATTACCATATCATTTGACATAAAGATGTATAATAAATTTTAAGAAAACTTGCATTATTTTAAAACTTAATAGTGGATATATTTAAGTGTATAAAGCATTTTTAGGTGTATAAATAACCATACCTAAAGCTTTAATTTAAACCCATAATGTTTATGCTTCTAAACAAGAACCGTAATAACCCTTTTAAAATGTTTCGATTTCACGTCTTCTTAGTACATAAAAATATTAATTATTTACGTAAATGAATCTTATAGATGAGTTAATTTCACAGTTAATAAAGACTAATTTATCTTTATACTATTTAATATCTTTGACATTTTTTAACTAAGGATCTGATAATATATTTTTTAAAAACTTAAGGATGACAAAAAAGAAAAATAATAAAAAATTTTTATGAATACAATTTAAATAAAATATAAAGATAGCCATCAATAATTACTCATAAATAATTTAGATATTCAAATCTATTCCATTTTCTCTATACATCTCAGGGCTAGGCTGGTATGGGAGGTGTGGACCGTGTCAGGTTTGTTATACCCTGGGATTCATTAGGCCCAAACCCATATCTATCACTACGCCAATTACAAACCCATCAAGGTTTTCTTTTTTCTTATATATTATACAGACTAGTTATTTGTGTTGTGATTTTGATTATATTGATTTTTTTTTGGAAATTGTTTCATGTGTTAAGGTAATACTAATTAATTTGGTGATCCACTGATATTTGTATCTATGATTATTTTTTGGTTCACTTAAATATATAAAAAAAAAGTTCGATAATAGTTTAGTGGTGCTTGATATATATATATATAGGTCAGACTATTTAAATTTAAAATTTTGACACAAGTTTCTAACCGTTAATAAAATACAATTTGATGGATGTGAATGAAATGTTAAGAGAAAATTATTTTTAAAGCCCAAATAATCAACTTCCATCCATCAATTGCAATAGGTTAATGAATATGAATTAGTATAAAAAATTTAAGTTAAAAATTTGATATAAATTTACACACTCATTCATAATATTTGATTTACTATAATCAATGTATAGAAAAGAAAAGTTAAAAGATAGTTTTTTTTTATGTCAATCCAATAACTCTTTTCACAATCAAATTAAAATAAATAAATGACTATAAAATAATATTAAAATGTTAAATCAAATGTTAAGGAAGTATAGGTCTATATATATAGTTATAATTTTGATTATTCATATAAGTTATCTGTTAAACATTCATTTTATACTATCATAATTTAAAATTTTATTTGTTTAGTTGATAAAAAACAAAAATTATCTTTTAATTTATCTTTCGTATACGTTGATGGTAATAAATAAGAGAATACGGAGAAATTAATATCTTAGCTCATTCATTTATACTTCTAAAATATAAAATAGAAAATATGATTATTTAACAGCCCTTGGAAAAGTAATATTTACTACGAGCATTACATTAGTTTCATAAACAAAAAATAAAAACAGCAAGAGCAAAATGGGAATTTCACTACCTCAGTGCAAAATAGAAGAGAAAATCGACTCACCGTACGACGACCCACAGAATCCGATCCGTAAACCTTCCCTTTCCAAGAACCAAAAACAAACCCTAATCTAATCTCTCTCAATTTGTTCTTTTATCAAATTTTCTACAAAATTGGTTGCAAATTCTCTCAATTTGACTAAAAATCGTTCGTTTTGGCTTCGAAAGTTCCGAGTTTTTTCTCAGCGGATCGGGTTTCATTTCTAGTTCGATTTCTGCGTTTTTCGAATCGGTAATTGGATTTCTTTGATTAAGTTCGTCAATTTCGTATTACTAGCTGTAATTATCTGGGTTTTGATTGATTTTTAAATTTAATGTCTCTTTTATTCGATGAAGTTCCATTTCATGCTTGGTCCGGTCTGTTTTTATCTCTTTTTTGTTTTGATTTTGTAATTCATAATTTTATTTGTTTCTCTTTAGGAAATTTGAAGTTTGATTCATGTTAGGAATAGCTTTTAACGGTTTTTTTTTTTAATAAATATTTAACGTGCTGATATTACTGATTGATTTTATTGCGTTGTTATTATTATTGTTTTTGGGCTTGCTAAATGAGAACCAATTACTTTTTTTTTTGGTGATTAAAACACTGATTTGTCGTAGTTGTGCTGAAAATGTAAAGCCTAGATTTTACTGGTTTTAATTTTCTTAGCTTTTGCAGCCATTGCATTTAGGTTTGAATTTAAATTGATTTACACGGAGATAAAGGATAAGACCTAAGAAGTGGCTACTGGTGAAGTGAATAATGTGGTATATTGCCATTGTAGGATGGTGTGAGGAATTGTTGGAAATTGGTGATATAGAGTCATGGGCAGCAGTGAGGTGGATAAGCAAGCCAAAGAAAAGGAGGCGAAGACACCGCCGCCGCCCACTGCTACAACGCAGGTCTACTTGCATATTTGTGTTTTCTTTGTTTCTGTTTTTGAGTCTATTGTTGTTCATGTTGGTTCACAATTTTTTATTTTTTTGCATGTTTCTTTTCCCTGAATTGGTGATTGTTGTTGTGTTTCAGGAGCAGACTATAACTACTAGCTCTGGCACAGTGAACCCAGACTGGTCAGGATTTCAGGTTCAATAAGATAGATCTTTGGTTTGGGTAGTGTTATTTGGCTTCAAATCATTGTTTGATTGTAATGTGCATTGGTTGCATATTTTTTTAACAGGCGTATTCTCCTATACCTCCGCATGGGTTCTTGGCTTCAAGTCCCCAAGCTCACCCATATATGTGGGGGGTCCAGGTATCTAAATTGTATTTTTAAGGTCTTTAGGTTGCCATGTTATTTATCATTAATGAAATTCATTCATGTGATGTTAAGGAAATGCAATTTGGGAGTAGTACAGTTTATTTGACAGATTATTTTGTAAATTTTTAAGTGGAAGTTGTGGTTAGTCCCATGACTCCCAAATTTAATTTAATGTGCTGCCCTTTGAATATTTCTTTTAGGTAAATCTCTAAAATATTGTAGTCTAAAGGTGCAAAAGAGGTTGAGTAGTGGGATTGGGTCAATTAGAGGATGTCTTTTTTAATATCTGGCTGAGCTGGGGCAATTTACATGCCTAAGTAAATTAGTCTATGACAACATAATGCTGGAAGAACATTGGTTAAAACAACTTTGAACCCTCACCAAGACCTCCTATATCACAAAAAATGAACTGAGAGTATTCCTCAAACAGATTCAACTTGTCTTCTAGTCTAGCACATTTGAGTTGTTCCAAAAAGTAAGATAAAAGATTGGGTCTTGAGCATTGTGAAATTTGATGGTTCTTTAGGAATTAGATTTTGGTATATTGAAAATGAAGCTTTCATTTGGGAAACTCTGAAGTGATTCAACACTAAAATTTTATATCAATGCCCATCTGGTAGAAAGAAACTGTTGAATATCCAGCGCTGGTTCACTTAAACAGAGTCAACACAGGGTGCTTTAGATCTAGTCCTAAACATTCTGAATCTAGATGAACTGGCCATATTTAGAACTTGAATCTTTACATTTGAGCTTGAAAGATCTAAGGCTACAAACCTTTATGAAACATTTTCAACCAACAGTCTATTGAAGCTAAAAATTTGTCATTTGTGTTTTCATGTTGTGGGAGTGGTTGGGGGTAACGGGGAAAAATTCTACATTAATGAAAAATCACCTCCAAAATTCTATTTTGTTCTTTTAACCATGTCTTTTTTACCTTATAGTTGGCTATATTATGCTGCAGCATCTTATGCCTCCTTATGCTACTCCACCACATCCATATGTTGCCATGTATCCGCATGGTGGCATCTATGCTCATCCATCCATTCCTCCGGTAATTTCTTTCCTATAATGCTTTAGTTGAAGTTTTCAGATTGTCATTTGTGTCTATATATTTTGGATCAACTACCTTAACTGACATATTCTGTTCTCATCCAGGGATCTTATCCTTTTAGTCCTTTTGCAATGCCTTCTCCAAATGGGATTGCTGAAGCATCTGTGAGTTTCCTGTTGGTCTATATGTATATATATTTTTTATGCCTACAGTAAACTAATTTACTGGTGCCTGTGTAGGGAAATACTCCGGGAAGCATGGAAGCGGATGGTAAACCATCTGATGTGAAAGAAAAATTACCCATTAAAAGATCAAAAGGAAGTTTGGGTAGTTTAAATATGATCACTGGGAAGAATAATGAGATTGGTAAAACATCTGGAGCATCTGCAAATGGAGCCTATTCTAAAAGGTATGGTGGACACGTGGTAAAGAGCTTGTGATATATAGCCTAATGTGTATTAGCTCTTGAAGACTTAGCCTTTGCACCTCGTCGAGCTACCAATTGACTGAATGCACTTATTTATCCACCTATAATGTCATTGCTCATTTCTTTGATCCAAAAGTTCCTTCTTTTATCTTTTGTAATCTATGTTACCATTGTAGTTCATATAAGTTCATATAAATTTAAGAAATTTGTAAAAGTTCCTTTTCATTTCTTACCATGCAAGATATTTTTTATGCTTTGACTTGTTAATATATGTAAAGCCTGGCTAGCTATAGGTGTTGCATGTTGCTACCAAGTTCGTAGATTGAATTCTAATTGCTGCTGCATGATCTTTTAACTTGGTAATCTGCCTGACACTGGAATAATTCTGGATATTCAGTGGTGAGAGTGCAAGTGAAGGTACAAGTGAAGGAAGTGATGCCAATTCTCAGAATGTAAGTGCATTTTAATTTAATTCATTTATTGTTTTTCGATTACTTCTGTATTTCAATGGTTGTGCCAGGGTTGGAACCGTTTGCAATTTACGTCTGTACGGTTGTAGATAAACAGGCTGTTTCAATAGTTTGTAGCTCTCTTAATCATCAGTTAAGCACATTGTTGACATGAAAGTTTTTGGTTTTTATACTTGATCCTGTTATTTGTTCTGTTTGATTTTAGTAAAGTAAATTTATACTTGATAATGCACCTTAAGTTGAGCATATATGATTGTAAGTTTAAATAGGAAATGTCAAACCTAGACAAAGTAAAACTCCCTACCAGATGGATTCACATGGGCAGAACAACCAATTTCATTACTGAAACTGCCACTCTGAAATGTAAATATAATTATGAGCTGATCCTTTAGACTGCCTGACTTATGATTTTTAGTCATTACAGCAGTTGGATCACAGATAATGGATTTTTTCTTATCCACTAAGTTTTTAAAGGCAAAGTTGTAAGGTGAAATTTTAATCATGAAATAATGCGTTAGTTGGATGTCCTTCGAATTGGGTTTTTATACCACTTTCTTAAAGCAATTAAAAATCTAAAAACAATAGTTAGTAGTTTTTGCTGTTCCCATGTAATATGCCTGAAAACTCATTATTATTGTAATTGTTATTATTTTTTTTATTTAATACTGTTGGTGTTGCTATAATTGGTGGAGCATATAAACAAGAATTTGTGTTTCTATGCATGAAACCATCAGGCATGGTTTGTGAAGCAATTTTTAAAAAGTACAGGATTGAACAATTTGGTTTCTGAAATATGAAATTATATTTTAGACTATATATGTATAAATAAAGACCTATATATATATATTTTAATTGCATAAAGAAGGAGAGTGGGGAAAGACTGGGAGAGAAATTTAAGTTTTTTCCTTATCACTTGAGGTGTGAGTATTGGGGAGCATGGTGTGCATTATTCCAAAAAGATTGTGACCTTGAGGAATTTCAATACTCTCTCACCTTGAGGTCTGCGTTAAAGTGACCTTACTGGAAGCATTTCTAATTTATGCTTATGCTGGAGCAAGACTGCTACTAGTTGTTTTGCCTGCCATTGTCTTATGGGACCACCTGTTTTTAAAACAATTGCGACTTTATTTCTTTTCTGGGTAGAGGTAATACCATATATCTTATTTTCATTGGTTTCTGTAGGGCTCACAGATGAAGACAGGATGTAGACAAGACTCTCTGGAAGGTTAGATAGTGATATTATTTGTTCTCCATTTGGATTCCTAGATATTATTTATTTATTAATGAAGAATCTCTGTAATATCTCTATTACAGGTGAAGCATCTCAGAATGGCAGTTCTGTGCATGCTCCTCAGAATGGAGGATCAAATGCACCTCATACAATAGTGAATCAAACGATGGCCATCATGCCGATGCCAGCTACTGGTGCTCCTGGAGCTGTTCCTGGTCCTGCAACGAACTTAAACATTGGAATGGACTACTGGGGTGCACCAGCTTCATCCAATATTCCTGCAATACGAGGCAAGGTTACTGCTGCGCCTGTCGCAGGAGGAATAGTTGCTGCTGGATCACGGGATAATGTTCAGTCACAGCTTTGGTTGCAGGTTAATATAGTTGATTTTCACATTAAATTGACTTGCTTTATTTTCATGGCTTATAGTTGTCTTTTCCTTCTCATTTCTTGTTATTCTTTCCTTTTGAGTTAAAATTAATCTTGATGGTAATGCAATCTGGCATTCAACAAGCTTCATGACTATAAGATGAAATTCAAAATATCGGTTGTTGTGGGTTATCATTCAGATTTTGAAAAGTGAATTTAATGGAAAGTCGATATTCAATTTGTTCATATCCACCTTTTCTGTTTTTGTTTCTTATAATTGCCAAAAATGGGTTGCTAATAAGGCTGTGAATGGGTTATAGATTTGGTCGGAAATCTAGTGATCTGCTGAGGTTCTAAATGTGTATGGTCAAAGCCAATGCCAAAATTTGATGGATCAAACTAAACCTTGACAGTCTGTCAGTTCTTCTAGTCGGTAAACTAATATGCATAATTAGCAGGGTAGATCTTCTTTGTTGCTTGCCCTGGCAAACA
>JANLJB010028771.1:0-12008 GCA_026212285.1 Bursera cuneata | reverse complement strand
GTGAATGTATTATAGGAATTGTAGAGATTTATTATATTATTGTTATAGGAAATAGAAATGTGATGTGTTTGTGAGATGGTGGGGTTTGGAATACAATTTGGGGATTGTTGGCTTGGAATGAATAATGAGAGTATTGTGTTAGGCCTTGTAGTGGCCAGTGACCTAGGGCCCAAGGAAAGCGCTCATGTGATTATAGTGTTAGGCCTTGTGGTGGCTAGTGATCTGGGGCTCAAAAAAAATACTCATGGTGAGATTACAGTGTTAGGCCTTGTAGTGGCTAATGATCTGGGGCCCAAGGAAAACACCTGAGGTGTTAGGCCTTGTGGTGGTCAGTGATCTAGGGCTCAAGGAAAACACTCTTGATGTGATCCTGGTATTAGGCCTTGTGGTAGCCGGTTGATCCGGGGTCCAAGGAAAATACTAGATTGGGAAGTTATAAGAGAATTGAAGTGGATTGTGGTTGTGGTAATTGTGTAGAGATATGAATATGCATCAGTTAAAACGTTATAGTTCTATATGTTGTGATATTCCTACTGGGCTGTATTTGCTCACCCATTCTCCTTCCACAGGTACCAGAGCTCATGATCAGACTTCGGGTGGGGATATTCTGGAACTCACGTAGACTCTTCCGAAGAGATTAGAAATGGACCTTCATATGCATATTGTATTTTGAACATATGTAAAACAATTATGAGTATTTGTATGAAAACTTATCTCTTATGTATAAATTATGGATGATAACATGTTTTTCAATTGATTTTATACATTATTTGCATACGTCACTCTCGGGATTCCTGTACAAGGGGTTCCGGGGTGGGACATGACTGTCCAACAATATGAGGCACGATTTACTGTATTGTCCAGATTTACACCTGGGTTAGTGAGTGAGGATGTAGTAAAGGCAAGAAGGTTTTAGAGGGGATTAAGAGAGGATATTCGATCCTCAATGGCAATTTTGAGGTTAGTCAGTTATGTAGATGTGGTGAAAACGGCTATGGTAGCTGAACAAGAGATTGGACAGACTAAGAGAATTCGAGGACTGGGAATACCTCCTAAAGGATCGAGATAGGGTGAGTAGGCAAATAAGAAACAGAAGACTCCATTAAGGAGTTCCTCTTCTTCTTTTTCATCTTCTGGTTCCCAGCCCTTAAGGAGTGAAAAAAGATGCTATAATTGCAGGAACATAGGTCATAGCCTTTGAAATTTCCTAAAATGCTATGGATGTGGACACTTTGGTCACTTGCTAAGGAACTGTCCATCCAGAGTGATAGGTGTTTCGGGGGTAACTGTTTAGACTCAAGCTGCCTCCTAACAAGAATCAAGGCCACAAGTTAGACAACTACAGATGCAGCGACCTCCCGTTCAGCCTCAACAGTCATCTTAAGGATCCCAAACTGTCCCTTCTGAGTCGTATAGGCCTCAGAGGTCATTCCAAAAGGGAGGACGACAAGGACAGATGACTAAGGGGCGAGTTTTTGCTATAGGCCAGTCATCACGATCTGTGGACCACGATGTGGTGGGAGTTACATTTATGGTATTCAATACCTTGGCACATGTGTTGTTTGATTTTGGTGTTACTCATTCTTTTATGTCTACTCAATTTGCATGTGCTTTAGGGTTAAAAACAAAAATGTTAGACTATGGGTTGAGTGTAGTATCACTGATAGGTAGCATAGTTGAGACTGGGAGAGTGTGTAGATCATGTGTGTTAGAAATTAGGGGTTATAAGTTGAAATTTGATTTGATACTTATGGAGTTGTCTGAGTATGACATGATATTGGGGATGGATTAGTTGTCCACTTTTAGAGCCACACTGGACTATTACAAAAAGAAAGAAACAATGCAGACTCCTGAGGGTTTTGAGTTCAGTTTTTATGGGGACAAATGGATACCATTATCGTACTCTTTGAGTGGTGTCCCAAAACAAAGAGAGGTAAGGAGTGTGATGGCAAGTATGCTAGCTGATGATTTTGAGGAACAAGTTTCTGAACTTCCAAGGGTAGTGAGGGAATTTTTTTATGTGTTTCCTAATGAATTGCCAAGACTACCACCTGTGAGGGAAGTGAAATTTTGTATTGATGTACATTTGGGAGCTGTACCCAAATCAGTTGCTCCATATCGTATGGCTTCCGCAGAATTGAAAGAGTTGAAGTCTCAATTAGAAGAGCTATTGGGTAAAGGTTTTCTCCTTCTTAACATGTCACCATGGGGTGCTCTAGTACTATTTGTGAAAAAGAAAGATTGATCTTTACGGCTATGCATAGATTATAGGCAGCTGAACCGGGTGACATTAAAGAATAAATATCCTATGCCGAAAATTGATGACTTATTTGACCAGTTGAGAGGGTGAAGGTATTTTTCTAAGATAGGCTTTTGTTCGGGGTACTATCAGTTGAGGGTAAAGGAAGAGGATGTACCAAAGACAGCTTTTCGTACTCGGTATGGATATTATGAGTTTTTAGTTATGCCATTTGGGCTAACTAATGCACCTGCTGTCTTCATGGACTTAATGAACAAAATCTTTAGACCATATTTGGATTAGTTTGTAGTGGTCTTTGTGGATGATATTTTAGTTTATTCTTCATCCACGATGAAACATGCACAACATTTATGTATAGTGCTTCAGACATTGAAGAAACATAATATGTATGCCAAGTTAAGCAAGTGTGAGTTCTGGTTGACTGAGGTAAAATTTTTGGGACATGTGGTCTCGAAGAGGGGGATTTCTCTGGATCTGACTAAGATTAAGACAGTTTTGAACTGGGAACGACCAAGAAATGTATTTAAGATCGTAGTTTCTTAGGCTTGACAGGGTATTATAAGAGGTTTGTTGAGAACTTCTCCAGGTTGACTGCTCCGATGATGAGACTAACCCGAAAGGGAGTAGGATTTGAGTGGGAAGAAGTTGTGAGCAAGCTTTCCTTGAGTTGAAGGTCAGGTTGACTTCAGCTCCTATTTTAGTGATACCATAACCTAGATTGAGCAATGTGGTGTATATGGATGCTTCTTTAAGCGGGTTAGGATATGTTTTGATACAGTGAGGGAGAGTTGTGGCTTATGCTTTCCTGTCAGTTGAAGCCACATGAGCAAAACTACCCCACCCATGATTTAGAACTTGTCGCAGTTGTGTTTACCTTGAAGATTTGGAGGCATTACCTGTATGGGGAGAGGTTTGAAGTTTTTTGTGATCACCAGAGTTTGAAGTATATCTTTTCATATAAAGACTTAAACTTGAGACAACAGAGGTGGATGGAATTGTGGGAGGATTACGACTTTTCCATCTAGTATCACCCCGGAAAGGCTAATGTGGTAGCTGATGCACTAAGTAGGAAGTCGAGGGGCATGGTTAGTGCGATGAGGGGACAATGAGAAATGGTGCAGTCTATACAAGAGTATGACTTTTGGGAGGGTGAACAAGAGGAACAGGTTCATCTTTATGCAGTCTTCGCTAGACCAGCCCTTGTACAAAGAGTGATAGAACTACAGGCTCAGGACGTTGAGACTAACTTCATTCGTTCACAAATCTTGCAGAACAAGGAAGTTAGTGATTGGTCAATTGGATTAGATTGCTATTCTAGAAGAGTTCCATCGCTCTAGATTTGCTATTCACCCTGGTAGCAGGAAGATGTATTATGACCTGAAAAGGCAGCATTGGTGGAAAGGAATGAAAAGAGATGTTGTTGAATATATGTCTAGATGCCTTACTTGTTAGCAAGTAAGGGCTGAACATCAGAGACCTGCGGGATTACTTCAACCGCTTCTAGTAGCAGAATAGAAATAGGAGGACATTACTATAGATTTTGTTACTGGGTTACCACGTTCTCCAAAGGGTAAGGATGCTATATGGGTAATTATTGATAGATTGACGAAGACATCTCACTTCCTTCCCATACGTACAACGGATTTAGTGAGCAAGTTAAGCAAATTATACATAAGAGAAATTGTGAGGTTACATGGGGTTCCAAATTCGATCGTATCTGATAGAGACCCAAGATTTACAGCACAGTTTTGTCAGAGTTTTCAGAGGGCTATGGGTACGTAGTTGATGTTTAGTACTACTTTCCACCCTCAGACGGATGGTCAGTCTGAGCATACTATTCAGGCTCTAGAGGACATGTTGAGAGCCTGTGTTATGGACTTTTCTGGAAGTTGGGAAGATCACCTCTCGTTGGTGGAATCTGCATACAATAACAGCTACCATGCTAGCATTGGCATGGCACCATATGAGGCACTTTATGGTAGACCATGTAGATCACCACTATGCTGGATAAAGGTAGGAAAAGCTGTCACAGTGGGTCCTAAAATGGTTCAGAAGACTACAGAAAAGGTAAAGTTGATACGTCAACATATTCTCACAGCACAAAGTTGACATAAAAGTTATGCCGACAAACGGAGAAAGCTCTTGGAGTTTGAGGTAGGTGATCATGTGTTCTTGAAAGTGTCCGCACGAAAAGGATTAATGCATTTTGGGCAGAAAGGCAAGTTATCCCAATGTTATATTGGGCTATTTGAGATTTTGAGACGTATAGGAGAGGTGGCTAATGAGTTGGCCTTACCACCACGATTGTTAGGAATTCATAATACTTTTCATGTGTCGATGTTAAGAAAGTATGAACTTGATCCAAGACATGTTTTAGACTGGAGTAGATTGGATATTAATCTAGATGTCTCATATGAGGAGGCTCCTGTGCAGATTTTGGACTCCAGAAAACAAGTCCTGAGGTAAGACTATTCCCCTAGTTAGGGTTTTGTAGAGACACCATGACATTGAGGAAGCCACATGGGAGTTAGAATCAGAGATACGCGAGAAGTATCTTGATGTATTGGATATAAGGGTTTGACCTTGGACTGTGTTATGAAAATTTGGGGACAAATTTATTTTAAGGAGGGTAGATTGTAACATCTCGAAAATTTGGAATAGTGAAAAATTTTGAAATGGTGCCTAGAAATTTTTTTTTCCACACATGTATTCATCTTTTGTATGTGTTGTTATATGTGAATATAAGTGTATGGAAGTGTATGTTCAAACCTTTCCGAAAATGGGACTAAAATGTAATCAAAAGTATATATAAGCACATAGTTGACACATGTGTAAATATGTGTACGAGAATGTCTATGCGAAGAGTTGGATGAAAACTAGATGAATTCGAAATAGTTTTTCGCCAGACAGAGAATTGGCACCGCAACGTAAAACTGATTCCACACCGGGACACGGTTTCATGCCAAGGCGTGAAACCAATTCCACGTCGGGGCATGATTTCATGTTGAGACGTGAACCTGATTCTACGCCAAGGTGCGAAACGGTCCACGTCGCGGCGTTGAAGCGGGATTTTACAAAATTAAGAATTCTAAAATATCAAACATGTCCCAAAATCACTTTTATAAAGAAACCCTAACCTCCCTCTTCATTTCGACACAAACACAAACACAGGAAGAGAGAAAGGAGAAGAAGAGAAAGGAGAGGGAAAAAAAAGAAAGCTCCGGGCTTCCGTGGATCATCAACACAAGGTAGTGAATACTCTTCTACTCATCTCAATCCTTTTTCTATTGGTTTATTGCATGAATGTGGGTTAAGGTTTTGTGGGATTTAGTCCATTTTCACTTGTGGTCACTAGATCGAACCCGAATATGGGTTTAGTGGGGGGATTTGAAGAGATTTATTGTACTTTTGAACTAAGAAAGTAGAAATGTGAAGCTTTTACGCATGGGGAGGTTTTGGGTCACATTATATTCATGGGCTTTGGCGTGGATTGAGCATGGGTCTTGGTTGTTGGGTGCCCGTGAGGCATGCTAATTGCATCCACGTAATGATTTTTAAGTATTTACCATTTTGGATCGAGACTACGCATAACCGTGAATGTATGTCAGAGGCAAGTCTAAGATGTAGGATGATGTAGCGAACCTTGGATTAACCTTGCTTAGTGTGCAGGAATCCATGAAGTGTGTTGATGACCCTGGATGGCCTAGCTAGTGTGCAGGATTCGAGTGGTCAGTGGATAACCTTGCTTGGTGCGCATGGATCCACTCAGTATACGGGTAATCTAGCTTGTGAGCAGGACCCAAGCAGTATCTGGATTGTCCTGCTTGGTGTGCAGGAATCCTAATAGATATTTGAGATATCTCTAGATTGTCCAGCTGTGTGAGTGGGATCCATGGGTGAAAATTGAAGTTTCATGAATCATGCGAGTGGTAAATGAGTGTGGGATATTGTGTGGCTGTTTGTTTTTCCCCATTTATGTTTTTAATGAAAATGTTTTAGTTTTGCGTATGTTGAGATTTCCTACTGGGTTGTGTTTGCTCACCTCTTCTCCTTCCACAGGTACCAAAGGTCAGCGTCTGACATTGAGTGGGGATGTTCCAAAGCTCACTTAGAGATTTTCGGGAAGTTAGAATGGACCCATTGCATGCATTATATATTTTTCAAACATTATGTAAAAGATTTATGAATATTTGTATTAAAAATGTATGCTTTATGTATGAACTACAGACATATGCATGATTTTAAATTTATTTCATTTCATTTGTATAGTTCACCCCCAAGATTCCTGTATAAGGGATTCTGGGTCATGACAAAATGGTATCAGAGCACGGGATTTACACTGTGGACCTAGGATGTGGGTAGGGTGGTTAGGAAAGGGGTTAAGTCTATATCTTGTTTAGAAAAAATATCTAGAAGAAAGCTGTCTTTTATAAGCTCTCTCCATCTCTTCCACTTTTTGGCAAACACTACTTGTCACTCCTCGTGCTCTTCACAATCATCAATCACCATTTTCGTCTCCTTTTTCTGGTTTGTCATAGTCACAAGAAAGCATACATCACAAATTCTCTGTCAAAAATTTGCCATTCCCTTTGCTGCCACATTGTATGTACAACTAGCGAGCTAGTTTTCATATTTTTTCCCTTGTTTCTCACCATTTAAACAGACTCTTTTACTGACTTCAACATCGGAGGATTGTTGTCAATGAGAAACCAGGCATCCTCTAACCCTTGTGTCTTTTTGCAGCTCAAAACTGGTAGTTGGTTCTGGTGGAAGTTGGTCAAAAATCGGTAAGCCAGAAGAGAGAGAGAGAGAGAGAGAGGGTTCCTCTAGTTGGCTCTCCCAAAGCAACTGGCAAAATCGTTCATAGCCCATAAAACAAGTTGGCATGTCAGAGGCAATTCAGGCACAACAGGCTAATGTGTCAGACGCAATCAAAGCATAGTAGACCTAAGTGTCAGACGCAATCGAACCTCCCTATCAGATGTTCCCCAAGTCAACTCTTGAGATATGCAAACCCCATACTCACACATACCCAGTTTTCCACACATTTTCTCGAATAAAGTTAGGGCTTAACTTGACATGAAAGACAGGTAATTTCCAACTAGATTGCCACCTTCTCCCCAGCCTACCTAGGTCATCCCACGGGTATCGTCCACTGGGCTCTGCCTTCCTTCACTCGGATAACAACTTCATTCCATCCCTCAACCTACTGAGTTGCCTTCCATCACGTCTACTGAGAAACACCTTGTCAACTAATCTGCAATCACCTTCCAAGGACATTACAATCATTTTCTCCGATTGTTGTACACATTTCCTTCATATAATTGGTACAATTTTCCTGTATCAACATCAAGAATATATCATAGATTGGGTTGGACTCTTGGTACCCTTATCATGTGAAGAAACTTGAATAAGATATAGAAGGGGGAAATTACAATAACCCCCTAATTAAAATTGAAGAAAACACTTAGCGTCACACTTTTACTAAACTAACACTTACCCCCTAAATACCTCTAAAAAACTAACACTTACCCCCCAAATATTTGGGGCGTAAATGTTAGTTTTGGGAAAACAGTGTTAGTTCAGTAAAAGTGTGGGGTTAAGTGTTTTATTGAAATCTAATTGGGGGGTCAGAGTATATTCTTCGATATAGAAGCATCGATCTTTTCTAGACTCTAGTGGATTAATTTGGATGGATAAACAAGAAAATAATCCATTTCAGAATACATCATCAAATTTTATTTTATTTTCTAAAAACAAAGATACATGGAAAAGAGAAAGAGAGCACTAATTAAAGAAAGGAGACAAAGCGTGATATGAACTAGAAAGAAAACTGTTCACAATAAGGTTGTACAGCAGACTAGTTGCTAGGTGTAGCTACTTTGGAGCACAATAGAAATGGGTCTCATGGGGGTGAAGGTTGAATGGAAGAAACGTTTCTATAGTGGTGGTCAACGTACATAAAATAAAGAAGGATTCTCATATGTAATGTATCTTTCATTTCCTCTACTTTTTATCTCGTCACTGTTCCACAAATAACGACTTCTCTTTTATTATTCTTATTTTTCAAAATACATTGTTTACCACTTCATCCTTGAATTTAAATTTTTAGAAAAGTAATATTTAATATGGTATCACAGTCATGTTACCCAACGGTCATAAATTTTAAGAAAGTGATACTTACATGGTATTAAAACCATATTGATAACTGGTGTTACCTAACATAATATCGGAGCTATATTGATCAAACAGTCACACATTTGAATCAATTCATATTAAACAAAATTTAAAAACATTGTTTGTCATACTTTTAATCTTATGTTACATGCATGTGTTTATTAGTTAGTTTGATATTGTAAACATCAACGTGTGATCTTTAGATTGTTTATACACAGTAGAAAACAATTATTTTTGGATAAGGAGAGATGGCTATATTAGAATAATCTGATCTTTGAGCTATTTTGGGTTTGAAAATCGTATCTAATAATATGCATATGTAAACATATATAAACAAGGAGAGATAGACTATGATAGAATAAGTGTATTGATATCAGTTTGTCTGTTATATAAATATTTATCAGAAAACCATCAAATTAATTGATAGAATAGAATGTAAAATATTTGGTGTATATATATATATTGATTGACGATTTTACTTAAATTTGTAACTCGTGGAGTGCGCAGACCCCACCAGGGAATAGTGGTATGCAACTTGATGTATAAATGGTCACCAAGCGACTCACATGAGTTGGAATTATCAGACATAGGGTCACCTTGGCTTCTCCCATCCTGACATTGCATTCAATTTTTAAAGAAGCAAAAGCTACCATTGTGCTCTACGTTCACATCAAAGCTGGCAAAAGCACTTCGCCATTTGATCCAACTTAAATATAACTCCAATATTTTCAATTCCAATAACACCTCGAAAGATGAAGACAAATCATAAGCACCACAATAGCAGCAGTCTCTTTCTGTTGCGCCAAAGGAATAAAAATGACAATAAATAAATAAAAGAAATCCCCAGCCGATCAAATTGCCTAAAATTATCTCAACAAAAACTAGTGGCCCTATTTGGAAAAGATTTTCTTTTAGAAAAGCTGCAATTTACTCAGCATAATCTTTAGCCATATATGAAGAATACATCTCCAGCCACCTTGGTATATACAGTATCATGTGATAGTGTTAGTATGTGCACTCAGTAATCATCATAAGTTGAGCAACAATATGCCACTAAAATAAAAAGTTCTCTTTATAGCTTTTAATAATCCTTCTATAAAAGGACAAGGAAAAAAATATTATATTCTAACGCAAACAAAATTACCCAAACCCTTAAATGTTATCAATTCCTTCAAGATTCTAAAACTACTAAAAATAGAATATATAGTTTTCAATCTTGACTTTGAGATAAAGATTAAATGTATTAAAAATAATTGAACGTGTATATCATGGAAATCCACAAATAATAGATGTTGGTGTATGTGCCCTAGAGGCTATCAATATATACATTTGATGTGATAACCCGGATATTCGAAAAAATGTTCTAAGGGTGTTAGTGAAAGATTTTAAAACTTGAAATCTAGAAATTTCATGTTTTTGATGCGTATTGGATGAAACGCATGTAGTGATGTTGTGTACGTACGTATTTGGATGAGTTTGAAAATTTTCTGGATTTAGGACTAAAAATAATTTGACACGGATAAATGGATTTTTCGTTTTTAGTGCCTGATATTTATGTTTTGAGGGTCACGTGAGTGAAGATCAGATGAGGATCGGTTGGCATTAAGATGCCAAGACTTCAGACCGGGATTCGTGAACATCAAAGGTTTAAGAATTTACAGTTAGACCCCCAGAATCCCAAGTCTATATAAACAACATTATGACCCAGAATATTTAGAAACCTGTAGAGACACCCCTATTCACTGAAAATCATCGTCACTGTCAATGCCAATGACGGTTTGTATTCTCGACGAGTTAGGCCCTATGGCCGATGGCGATGAAACCCTCTCGGTATGCTGGTCTCTGTGTTGGCCTCTCTTTCCCTGTCCGACGGTGGAATCACTTGGAACGACACCGAAAATTCCATCTATCTAGCTGTCGATCTTCCTTCTCTAGCATCGTCAGCCTCCACCACCAGTCAGGATCGATGCGTCTCGGCCTGAGAATCCCAAATCTAGTCTCTGATCGATCATCCGAGGCCTGGATCATCGAAAATCAACCGTGGAAGCTCCGCCTACGTCGATCACAGATCTGCTACTTCTTGTCGATGCCAACCTCCATTGTTTGTCGAGATTGGTTCCTCTCGGCAAGACGATTCCGATGGTGTCCTTCGTTCATCGTTCTCGACCGCCGATCCTTTTTTCTGTGAGTGAACATGAAACATGATGACTATGGTAAATAACATCGGCCCCCTCAGCTTTGTGTTTTGGTATTTACACCCTTGCCAGTAGTTACACCCCTACAGCTTTGGGAGTTGACAAATCAACCCCTCTATGGTGTTTTATCATCAAGACCCCTGAGGGTTTACAGGTTAGCGATTTCACCCCTATTTGGTTAATTTTAGAATGTCCCAAGTTAGTTTGTAAGTTTGTAATAACACCCTTAGAGCAATTTCGGTTTTACATGGTTTTGGCCTCGTGACTTCGAGAACTCATCTGGGACCCTGGGACAGACATGATGCAGGATATGGATGAGGAAAAGAGAGAGAAAGAGGCCCAGGAGCTATAGTTCATTTATCGAGGTTGGAATTTCTATGTGTGCATTTTTGTTTTATTTTAAATAGATGTGAATGTGGATTGGATGCTATATTCGTGTTTATGAGTGTTATGTATGTATGTAAGATGTGTATGTAATGTTTGATTGGGGTGTTACATTTGTGGGTAGTATGCATGCGATTTAGGAGTCGGGATGGGCGTTTGGCATGGGAATCTTGTATGTATGTGTGATTGTGTGTGATGGGACGGCTAAGACACAGGTAATATATGTGACCGTGTGTTTGATTGGATGGTCAAGACACAGAGGATATGTGTGCGACCATGTGTGACGGACAGATAAGGCACGAATGGTATGCCAGGGTACGTGCTTAATGAGATATGGGTATTAGGTGTGCTCATGTATTACGGGATAGATGAGACATAGACAGTTGCGCGTAATCATAAGTAACGAGATAGATAAGACATGGATAGTGTGTGGGTGCTTACGTCTGATGGAATGGATGAGATAAAGATAATACGTGAGTGCACGTACGTGACGAGACGTATGAGACACGAGTGAGAGGTGTGTGATAGTGGCCAAGTGGCCAAGTGGGCTAGTGATAAATGATAGAACTATGGTACGTTGGAGATATATGTTGGATTTTAGGATAGGCCCGGTGTGAAACACGGAACCCAAGGGGAACATGGATGACATGAGCTGGGTGTAATCAAGGCATGGGAACAGGAATAGTGTTAGACGATTTGTGCCCCAGAGCATCACATTATGAATATACACGGTATATTCAGAATAAAGAAAATTGTATGTCTTTATCATTGTAATTGGATTATGTTATGATAAATGTCCGTATGTTGTGAATATGAATGATTTGATTGTGAGACACAAATCGATTTACGAAAAATATTACATCATTAAAATGTCTCTGGTCAAAGTACTGTCGAGACAGGACATCCACAGTATGGATAGATTAGTATTACACTTGTACTGGTTATAGAAGTATAACAGTATGATTCTCACACATCTAAGTATCGGATACTTA
>JANLJB010028770.1:0-12001 GCA_026212285.1 Bursera cuneata | reverse complement strand
TACTATTTTACCCTTACTAACATATATAAAAAAATAACTTAATTTTTAAAAGACAATATTAAGTTAAATGATCAAATTAACCTTGAAATAAATACCAATATGTGTTATATTGTCCATAAAAAAGTAATTTTAATATGTGTTAAGATAATTTGAAAATTTAATTTAATATTGTCTTTTAAAAATTAAGTCATTTTTTATATATATTAGTAAGGGTAAAATAATAAATTTATTGAAATATAGAGGTTAATAGATGTTAACTAACAAAATTTTTAACTGGAGGACTTGAGACGAGATTTTTTTGAAACTTAAGGATGAGAGAAGAGAAAAAGGGCAAACATCCCATATGAGTGAAAAAAGAGGAAAAGGTAGGGGTGGTCAATGATAATTACTCATTTATTTATTGTTCCTTAATATCTCTATTTCTTTACTAATTGAGGAGATTTTCTTCAATTCTCAAAGTAATTATATATGGAGTTTCTATTTAAACCCTTCCAAGGTTTGGTGGACATCATAGAAGCCCATATATTCTAAAAAATAATATCTAACCCCCCAGCAGATGGTTAATAAACGGCAAAAGTTTAGATTTGTCATTTGATACAAACAAAATTAGAAAAACACAAAATCATTTTTTTTCTTTTACTTCACTAAAATAACTAGACATTCTATGAAAATAAACAACGTTCTGTCGTTAAATGGGAGATTAATAGTCGTTTTTAAAAATAATGAGGTCTTCTGTTATTCAACCAAACCATAAGGATGAATTCGAATAAAAGACCTTTTTACACTACAAATAGAGTTTAGAAATAACACTTGATTAATCAAGTCTGGTGTATCTGAATTGGCGTCCATGAAAGGTGGCTTCTTAATTTTGACTATAATTTGTTCAAAGCATTTTAACAATTGGACCAGAAAAAAAAAAAATCCTCCTTAGCCTAGACTTGATGAAGACCATTGAACCTTGACCCACGATAATTCTGCATTTAAGAGATCTAATAAGTGACCACTACCTACCTTAATAGTATATGAATATTATTTTATATTTTCAATGGTTCTTGTTAAGAGTTGTATTGTTAATTTTTCCTTTTTGTTCAAGAATCGAAATCTGTTTGCTATTATTTTCTAGAGAATAATAAGATTAAAAAAAAGTTTTGGATATGTATAAGTTTTTGAAAATGACAAAAATAAATGTTTCATCTATAATCAATACGAGACATTATTTAACTTTTTGATATATGAATCTCCCAAAAAATAAAAAATAAAAATAGAGGAACAAGCTAAAAACATTTTTTATCTTTTATTAACGTTAGTCTATATTTTCGTGTTTCCTGAAAAAGATTATAGAATATGCTTTTACAATTTTGTAAATTAATTTTAAAAGCATAAAATTATTATCTGAAAATCATCACACAAATAAATACTCCAATAATCTTATATATATATATATATATGGGTAGATAGTTAGACTATTATAATTTAATATTTAATTTAATTTTAAATATTAGTTATCAATCCGTCATATAATAATATATTTCACTCAAACTCGATCTAATTATTTTCATTCAAATCTGAAAACAACTCCTCAAATTAAGAAAACAACGCTCCATCTTCTTCACCAAGAATCAACGTCTAGCAGGACTATTCAAAGATGCTTAACTAGGAGATGACTCATATTAAATAGATTTGATTATTGTTTATCCATTCTGGCTGGTGTGCGACATGTGTGGAACGACTTCCGGTTGCGGAAGAATTTGGAAATTGAGAAACGAAGAAAGAAGAATAGTGGGCGGCTGTTGTTGGGTCGTCCTCCATATTCAATTATTCATGCATCTACAGATGTGCTAACGAGGTCTGGTCTTTAATTACTTCAACAGTCAACGAATAAATGGACCGATTCCAATTTCTGGATTGATTTTAATTTGCCAAACTCGTTATTTATGAGCTGACAATCACGACGCACACTTCTCTTTGGTTGTGGGTGATAATTAATAAGAAAAAAGATATATTAAATAGGAAATAAATTATCTTAATTATGTTATTAATAGGGATATATTATTAACTTAAAGATCACGTTAAACCTAAAAAAATTATCTAAATTTATTATAAAAATTATAATTATTAAATATAATAATTACACTTGAAATAAAAAATCATTTCTCTCTTATTAAATGGTAGTACTACCCTTTACTTCAATCAATCTCAAAATTCAATTATTCATGCATGTACTTACAGGGTCTAGTCTTTAATTACTTCAACATCACCCAACCAAAAAATAGACCAATTCCCATTTCTGGATTGATTTCGATTTGCCAAACTCGTTATTTATGAGCAGACAATCACAGTTCACACTTCTCTTTGATTGTGAGTGATAATTAATAAGAAAAGGATATATTAAATAGGAAATAAATCATTTTAATTATGTTATTAATATGGATAGATGTTAGAAGGGTACAGCCTTGAAAAGTTGCCACTTTTGTTATAAAAATTATAACCATTAAATATAATAATTACTCTTAAAACAAAAAATAACTTTCCTCTTATTAATTATTAATACTATCATTTACTTTAATAATCACATTATCAGTTTTCAAACTCTTTTACAAAATATTCAAAATACCCCTAAAACTAAGGACCAAAAAAAAAAAACAATGCATCGCAATTTCCAGCATGTAGGCCAACTGGGTTATATAGAGCAGCAATTTCTTTTGTCTTTTGTTACAAGCAAAAATATGCATCACCTTCCAAATGGTCTTTCTATACAATTTTACATTTCTTTTGGCTCGTCTTAAAATTATCACTACCTCTTTAATTGTAACCTTAAATTGGATAAAAAATTTATATCAAAATTCTTATAATATGTTAAAGAATATTATTTAATCTAAAAAACCAGATTCTGAATAATCAAATAATATTACTTTTACTCTAAAAAATGTAATAAAAATCTCATTCAAAAAAGAAAATTTCACATGTTATATGTATATATATATGCTGTAGCAAAATATATACTATAAAAAATAAAGAAGATTTTTACACCTTAATATAAGTCTATATTCTACTAAACAAAAATCCAACAATTACTTTATTAAATTTATTAAGATAATCAATCTTTATAATAAAAGAGTAAAAATAGCTGAAGAGAAATCGAAGTATTTGCCTAAAATTGTTGAAGAATAAAAGACAAAATAAGATTGTTGCTCCATATTACCCAACCCTACTACATGAGATGCTTTGTTTTTTTTTTTCTTTCCTCTTTTCTTAGTTTTAGGGGTATTTTGGGTATCATGTAAGTAAGTTTGAAAGCTAGTCATGTGATGATTAAATTGAAGGGTAATATTGTTATTAAATAGGAGAGAAATAATTTTTTGTTTCAAGAGTAATTATTGCGTTTAATGATTATAATTTCTATAACAAATTTAGACAAATTTTCAAAGTTTAACGTGTGCCCTTAGGGCAAATTATAAGACTACCCTATTAATATATATATATATAGAGATTGTCTTATAATATTAGAAATTTAACTCAATAATTGTTGATGGTGCTAATATACCATTATATGTAGGTTTGAATTTTTATTTTCTATAGAAGGAAAAGTCTTGATATCTAGTAGTCCCCATGTGCAAAACAACTCATGATTGGTACAGCATAAATACTTAGATATTCTTCTACATTTCATAAGAATCAAAATTTAAGTAACTTAGATTCAAAAATATTTCTAATTTATACGCCAACTGCCAATTAGAGAAAATTTGACAATTTCTTCTTTCATAGGAATTTAGTTAGATCCAAAGTTTGAATATATAACAGGCCATCGTTGAAATTCATATTCCAGTTTCTATATTCTGAATATGACTTGAAAGTTCAATACATTATTCTATCATGTGGATGCAGTGGCGGAACTAGGATTTAAATCTTGGCATGACCAGAATAAAAGTATAATATTTTTTTATTAAATTTTTAAAATGTATAAAAGAAAACAAAAACTTAATAATAATTTTAAATTAATTACGTATTAAAAATCTAGAATTTGATATAGACAATTGTGTCATTATTGAAAAAATTATGAACATTAAAAGCGCCAAAACGAGTTTTTGATCATAAAAAGCTTAGGAGTCATGGACTACTCGAGAATTAAAAAAAAAAAAAAAGATGGAGGGCCGAGAAGATTTTTTTTCACATAAAGCTTTTAAACATAAGGGCTATGTAAAATTTTTAAAAGAGTGGTGTTATATTACGCTCCATTTAATTGTTGAGCAAGTCCCACATTTTATTTAAAAAATGACAAAATTGTAAAAATAGTTCCATGCATGCATGCATATAATTCTTTCAAAAAGTATGTATCATATGTTTGAATATATTTGATTTGAAATCATTAAAGTATGTATCATATGTTTGAATATATTTGATTTGAAATCATATTTAGACATGAAAATGGTTATCAAAAAGTCACATGTCCCATGCGTTTTAATATATTTGTTCTTAAATTAATTTGAAATCATTTTTAGACTTGGAAGAATTCTCTTAAAGTCGCAAGAATAACAAACTAGGAAAGAAAAAACCTTTTTAAAATGAAATCACTATCATTTATAAGGTAAATAAAAGACTTCCATTTTCATAAAAAAATCAGAAAAACAATGAAATTTTTGTTGTACATATAAAGGCTATTATTAGGAGCTTTAAGGGATTTTGTAATATTAAAAATCCTCCATCTTATTTTACTATTATAACCTCTCTTAAATTCTTTGTTAAAAAATTAATGAAATAGTTGATTTTAACCCATACTAATGCCTTAGTAATATGACTATCATCATTACCTACACTAATATCATCTCATGACATTCATCGGAGGTATTCAATATGCCTACTATACAAGGTCGTTGCCCAGTCAATATCGCTTCTGTAGGGAACTGTTTTTGATAATCATTATTTATCAATTAAATGCATCATCTGGATAATTCATATACATACATTATTCATTAACATAATAAAATAGAGGAAGCAACTTACGTATATGAATTAAAAAACACTTTCTTTTATTATAACTATAAGGTTTAATTATAAGATAAAATAACCTTGAATCGATAATACGAATGGTTTCTAGGGCATACACTAACACCCTCAACGATTATGTATTTAACTAACACTATCAAACTAAACTAATCTAGGTCTATATTGTCTAGCCAATATGTTTCATCAAACAAAGTAAATTTCATAGTAAAAAGTTTATCATCATTCCTACATACAAATAACAATGGAAAAAAATAAATTAAAATAGAAAACAAACTACATACAAACTAAAAAGTGTACAAAATGTGTATTTATCTGTTTGAATGGATGACAGCGCCTTGAAGCTCACTCTCTATGATGCTTTTCTATTTTATATAGTCTACCTTATTTTTTGGCCTCAAATCATCCATTCAAACAGATAGCCAATAAAATATAACCACCCGCACATAATCAAACTATAGAGCTACAAATATCTAGTAACACAAAATTAAACAAAACCGAAACCAAAATAGACACAACAAATGAACATATGCAGAGAAATGAAATGATATCCAATAGCATAGTACAAAGAAAAGCAATGACCGAGTAAAAGAAATGAAACGATACATGTGTATAAATGAAAACAGAAACGAAATGATTCAAAAAAATGATATAATAAATTAAAGAGAGAAACTTTATTAACTCAACTCTATATCTAACTTAAAACCAGCTGCTCTTTATATCAGAGAAGTGTCCAACAACTACATGTATGATCTTAGGAATGTGCAAGCACTATCCATATCATTTCCAATTGATGACTAACTCTTCCTATTGGCTAGGTAATGC
Source organism: Bursera cuneata (assembly GCA_026212285.1). NCBI lineage: Eukaryota > Viridiplantae > Streptophyta > Magnoliopsida > Sapindales > Burseraceae > Bursera > Bursera cuneata. The sequence continues at coordinate 6,175 of JANLJB010028770.1, read as the reverse complement.
CTAAAGAATAGGACACTATTAACATGCCAAACTTAATTATATTTCTAACAATTTCTGATGCGTCTCAGATCGGTTAGTAAGGGTGGTCTCAGATGTTATATATATGGGTTCACAACCCTCCACTTTTAAGCTAGCTTTTGAGGTGGAGTTAGGTGAGTTCATATCATTTGGTATCAGAGCCACGTATTCTTGTATGGTCAGTGGGCCATCGACACGGTTCTTTGCATGAGACGTGCAATTTAAAGGGGTCAGGTATGATGCATCCCACATCGGTTAGCAATGGTGGTCTTGGGTGTTATATATATGGGTTCATAACCCTCCACTCTTAAGGTAGGTTTTAAGGTGGAGTTAGGTGGATTCATATCAATTTCTCCTAAACTAATGTTTTCAAACATTTCGTTTAATATACTAGCTAGGAGACTTCCTTTTTTAAACTAGATCTTCCAAAGTGTAGACACCAAGTAACTTTATGAGCTTTACAAACGATGCCAACTTGAGGGACTTAGTGAATATATCAGCAATTTGATCTTCACTCTTATGATAGATAAGATTAATTACTTAATCCTTTGTGAGGTCTCTTAAGAAATGAAACTTCACAATATTCTTGCTTTTTCCACGTAGAACAGGATTTTTAGAGAGCTTTATTGGTGAACTGCCGACACAATAAATGGAAGTAGGTCCCTTTTGCTTGAAATGAGTCTTCTCAAGAGTCTTTCGCAACCATATCTCTTAACAAGCATATGTTGTTGCTGCTACAACTGTAGTTGATAAAGTCATAATTGATTGTATCCTTGATTACCATGAAATTGCTCCTAAACCCATCATAAAAGCATAACTAGATGTGCTTTTTCTATCATATGAGTTTCTAGCATAATCAGTATATGTAAAGCCTATTAAGTCTGACTTTTCTCCCTTCTTGTAAAACAGCCCATAATCCATTGTACCTTGCCGGAAGCAAAAAATCCTCTTTACAACTAGAAGATGCATCTCCTTTAGGCATTCTATGTACCTACTAAGGAGACTTATAACATGCATTATATCAGGCCTTATGGCAGTCAAATATATCAAGCTTCCCATAATGTGCTTGTAAAGGGTGTTGTCAACCCTCTTTCCTTTAGGATCTTTGATGAGCTTTAAACCCATATCAGTTGGTGTTCCAACAGAATTACAGTTCTTCATTTGAAACCTATTTAAAATTTCTTGTACATACTTCTTTTGAGAAATAAAATTACAGCAGCAAATATTTTTATTTCAATTTCAAGAAAATAGTGCATCATTCCAAGATCAGAGATATCAAATTCAACCATTATAGACTTCTTAAAATTTTCAAACATGGCACTATCATTCTTGTATAAATAAGATCATCCATATGCAAGCATACAATGAGTATCTTTCTGTCATCACCAACTTTAATAAAAAACTTATGCTCATAAGGAAATTTTTTAAATCCCTTATTGAAAAAATAAGCATCTATACAACTATACTAAGCTCTTGGAGTTTGTTTTAGTCCATATAGTGCCTTTCTTAATTTATAGACCTTATGCTCTTGGGAGTTGACTGAGCTTCCAAGAAAGTATAAGACAATTAGTGTCAAGTAGGTGTACAAGACAAAATTGAAGGAGAACGGCAAAGTCAACAAATACAAGGCATTGTAAGTAGCTAAAGGCTATAAGCGAGAGTTTGGTGTAGACTATAGAGAAGTCTTTGCTCCTATTGCATGACTTGATACAATCGTATTGGAGATTGCATTGACGGCTCAAAACTCATGGCCTATCTTTTAGTTGGATGTGGAATCGGCTTTATTACATGAGATTTGGAAAAACATAAATTTATTGATCAATCTCCTGGCTATGTTAAGATTAGAAATAAGCAAAAGGTGTATAAATCAAAATAAGCATCTATACGACTATACTTGTTTTAGTCCATATAGTGCCTTTTTTAATTTTTACACCTTATGCTCATCTCTAATCTTAACATAGCTTGGAGGTTGATCAATAAATACCTATTCTTCCAAATCTCCATGTAAGAAAACTTATTTCACATCCAACTAAAAGGTAGGCCATGAGTTTTGAGCCGCCAATGCAATCTCCAATTTGATTGTATCAAGTTGTACAACAGGAGCAAAGACTTCTCTATAGTCCTAACCAAACTCTTATTTATAGCCTTTAGTTACTAACCATGCCTTGTACTTGTTGACTTTGCCATTCTCCTTCAATTTTGTCTTGTACACCCACTTGACACCAATTGTCTTGTGCTTTCTTGGAAGTTTAGTTAACTTCAAAGTATTATTCTTTTCGATTACTACAATTTCTTTATCCATTGCCTTCCGCCATTTTGATTCTTTTACAAGCATTTTAAAAGTAGTATGATCATAGTCTTAAAAAAAAAGCAAAATGTGTAAGGAAACATATATGGCTCTATGAATTATTCATTCAGAGTCTTTAGCCATATGTCAAGCCCCATCATCTCCATGTCAACTCATTATTTAATGCAAAGTTAGATTTTTTTGGTTGATTAAATAAGGTTGATGAGAACTATTTTAACCTTAGGATGCATTCCTATCTAATAATTTATGATGAGGGAAAAATGGGTATGTCAAGAAGGGCATTAATGTTATAGAAAATTTTGATCGGACACAAATGAAACTGTGCAATTAACATATGTTAAATTTTAGGGGCGTCAATGTTAGTTTACAAAAGGCAGGATATTAATTGTTTTCAACCCATTTTCTTAGGGGCTTCATGTAAATATCCTGTTTTTATTCTCCCCTCATTAATGCATTTTCTTCGATCACTAATCACATTCTTGCAGTACACGGAGAACCTATTTTACAGCATGATAACAATAAACTAATAAGCATAACAATTTTATTATAAGCACAAATCAAGTACATACTTAAATTTATAATATAATTCTATTTATGATTTGAAAGATCTAACATAATAGTAACCATAAAACATACTTATAATGATATTCATATTATCTATTAAAGTATAATATATTATAAATTAAAGGGAAATAAGAGGGACTTTGCAAAAATATCCCACCCCCTTAATTATTTCATTAACCTATCCAAAAAACAATAGGTAGGCTTGAATACCCTCGTGCCTTCTTTTTCCCCTTTCCTGACATTACCCATTTCAGTTTCAGAAATTTGAAGTTAATCTCTCCAACACAGAACCTTAGCTCCATGGAAGAATATGCTACTGTTGAAACATAGAAGAATTGAAATCTTAGATTAAAACACTATATATGGATGGTATGAACTGCTTAAACAAGAATTCTTGAACAGCGAACCACCAGAGCTATTATTAACTACATCACCTGATCTCTTCTCTCCAAACGGAAAGATTTGTGATTTGTTTGTTGAAATGGGTTATGGTGGTTGTGTTGAAATGGGTGAAATTGAAATGGGTGTTGGATGAAGTGTTGAATGATATATGAAGTGTTTCTCTACAAACGCAATTGTTTTGTTGAAATGGATGAAATTGAAATGGGTGTTGGATGAAGTGTTGAACGTTGTATGAAGTGTTTCTCTCCAAACGCAACGAGCTGTGATTTGTTTTGTTGAAATGGGTTGTGGTGGTTGTGTTGAAATGGGTGTTGGATGAAGTGTTGAATCTTGTATGAAGTTTTGAAATCGTTTGGGTTTGTTTGTTTGGTTGCATTGAATGAAGTGAAATGATTGAAGGATTGTGTTTTTAGTTGTTGAAATGGTTGAAATCAATGAATGAAATGGTTTAAATGGTTGTGTTTGGAGCATTAGAATATTCAAAAAAGGCTGGAAGAAGGCAAAAATCATCGACGTCATGATTTAATAGCCGTAAAAAGCCACAAAAAGCTAGAAATCGTAGCAGGATCGAATAGTCTAGCAAGGACTAAATGGTCCAGTCAGGACCAAATGGTCAAGCCAGAACCGAAAGCGTCCATACTTTTTATAAAAAAATTATTTTGATTCCAGCCATTCAAACTAGAAACCGAATGGTCCATTTCTTTTTTTTGATTGTTTGGTTTTAAATTTAAATAAGGGAAGTTTAAATAATGAAACAGGTCAACCATTAATTTTTTAAAAAAAAAAAAATTCCGGACTGAATGGTCCAATTCGGACCATTTGGTCCTAAGCCCAAAAAAAAAAAAAAGGGAGGGCAGGAATTCTGGCATATGGATAGTTTGGTCCTTAGCCAAGGACCAAACTATCCATATACCAAAGTTCCTACCCTCTTTTTTAAAAAAAAATAAAAAATAAAAATTCTGGACTTAGGACTGAACGGTCTATATAAGGGTGTTCATAGATAGCCGAACCCGAACCGACCTATCGGGTTTTACCTGAATCAACGGTTTTCGGTCGGGTTAGTCTATTATCCAACTCGACATTGGGTTTAATTTTTTGTAACCTGTCAGGTTCGGGTAGGTAATCGGGTTAAGCTATAAAAACTCAAACTCGACTCAAATAATTTAAAAAAAAAAATACATTCATAAGAGTCGAACCCCTCACCTTAACACTTGTTACCTTTACCACTAAGCCAAGTCTCATTTTATAAATTTTTGTAAAATCTTTTATTTATTGTATAATATAATATTTACCAAATTCTAAAAATATTTATTTGCTAGGATTAGAAAACCCCCACCTTAACAAGGCTCATAGCAACCTTACCACTAGACTGAGTCTCATTTTATATTTACTGTATAAACCTTTTTATTTATTGTATAAAATATAAATATCTAAATTTTGTTTAACTATTCAGTTTCGAATCCTTGTCCTTCCTAAGATTGTTTTGTAGCCTTTACATCTTATTTTATAGGTAATGTACAAATTTTTTTTATTTATTATCTAATATACATATTTGATGAAAATTGGCCCAAACTACTGGGCCACCTGCCGATCTGTCTAACCAATCTGAGTCGGTTACTTCTGTGGAGTAGGTGAGATGCGGGTGGTCTTCTCTCTCACCCGATAGTGTTTCGGGTCGAGTCTGGTTAACCAATACCCAAACACTGACCCATGAACACCCCTAGGTCCATATGCCAATGCCAAATTACGGAGTGATATATATCAAGGGTAGTTTTGAGATCTGGACTACTTTTGGATAGGGACTTGTAAGTGATTAGAGGATTTTGCTATTTTTCCAATCAATCCCCTAATTTTAGATATTTTTCAAACTTCCCTAAATTAAATTTATATGTTACTAGTTGAATGAAAGGATTTACTGAAACTGAATATCAATATAACTATGTAACAAGAAGTAAAATAGATTTATCAAGAGCATGTTTTACCGGATATTAAAAAAGAAGTAATATTATTCCTACACTTTGCTGGATTTTATAGCTTCACAAGCACCGGCAGAACTACGTCAGGTTTTAAAAAAAATTCTAAATAGCTCCGGCATGTAAAGCTTTTTGGTAAAAATTCTTTGGCCCTCTAGATTTATTTTTAAAAAATCTCCCCATAACCCAAATTTTTAAGCTTTCTGTGATAAAAATACGGCCCCTTCCATGTTCATATTTTTTCAATAACGAAATGATTGCCATATCTGGCTTAATAATATATAATTAATTTGATTTAACTGATAATTATATTTTTAAAACTTTATTAAATAAAAATATGAGCCAATATCCATTTATTTACCTTTTATCTACTCAAATCATACTTTTATTAAAAAAAAAAAATAGATAGATTGAAGATTAAAGTATATATATTTGTATACTATATTCATTTTTTAATTATTTTATTTAGATTTTATAATTATAATTTAATTTTTTTATAGTTTAGTAAGTGAAGTAATAATTTCTTCCTAAAGAAATGTACCAAAGTGTCTTTTACTTTTAAAAAATCTGTGTATGTATTATCAACCAAAATTAATTTAATTTATATAAACTTACCAGATCTTTTAAAAAAAAAAAAATCAAATTCTAGATCTTTAATATATAATTAATCTAAAATAATTATCATATTATTGATAGTCAGATCTACGAAAGATATCTCTCCAACGTTGAGTAAAAGGTCAAAAAATCAAAAAAATTTAAACACTAAATCTGGTTCATATCTGTAATTATTTCTTTTCTTAATATTTATATATTTCTTTACTACTTGAGAAGACTCGTGTCATAATATTAAACAAAGTCGGGAGCGGTGGCCAGGTTTCTTCTTGTTAAGTCATTAAATATTATATTTGGG
>JANLJB010028769.1:0-11999 GCA_026212285.1 Bursera cuneata | reverse complement strand
GATCATCATATTAGTACAATTTAACAAAATCATCACAAAATTCTTGTACATCCTTTTCAGTTGAGATTGAGACAGTTACGTCTCAAAAGATATTGGAACACGAGATCAACTCCCTCGAAACTATGAACAAACGCAACGACAAAACAAAGCAAAGCAACATAGTGATGTGGTTCATTGGTGATAATTATGAATGAGTGAAGTGGATGGATGAGATGAGCTGTGAGTTGAAGTGTGTGGTTCATTGGTTTCCACGACACACCCAACCTCCACATAAGAACTTCAAGGCCTGTGATTTTGGAGCCAAGCTGTTCACTTTTCATTTAAATTCACATAAAGTACGGACTTTCTTCTTTCCATTGAATCGTTTTTGTACTTCCTTTACTGCTAATGGCTTCCATTTCTACTAGATTTGTTGTTAAGGATTGTACTAAGTTACATGCCTCTGACGCTATCTATAGACCAACAAACTCTTTACTTTCTGCTAGGAGACTGCAGACTAATCTGGGTAAGATATATTTGCTGCTTTTTGGTAGAGGGTTGTGTTTGTTTGCTCTTTTGCTGCGTGGGTTCTTGTTCTTTTGCCTTATTGTTTGATGTTCTTATATTCTGAGTGTACTTTTCGAAGTCTAGATTTAAATTCTCTTTCAGTCTTCACCTGTTAATTTCTGTTGTCAGATCTAAGAGGTGTGTTTTCAGTACCTGAGAATGCAAGAAGTTTGGCTATCAAAAACAAGCCAAGAACTTCCATTATTGCTCTTGCGGCTCCTTACTCAATCATTCAATATTTGAGGTATCCTTCGAGACCAAACGTTTGCTCGTAGTATTTTGGTTTGGATGAGTTTCTGCTTGCTCAGAAATTCGAACATTTATTTTGTTGCTGAAGTCGCGGGCCTATTTATTTACTTGATCAATATGATTTTGCTTAAAGGCACTAGTGAACTTTAGTTGACGTGAAGCCATTAAGGAATTATAATTCGTTGTAGCAAAGGTTAGAATAAATTGTTATGTCGTATTTGTTAGTGGCAGAGGAGTGCTTTTAGGCTTTCGAGGTTTATTTGAAGCGTCTTTTTGGTGCGTAATTTCACATTTATGCATTTTCTGTATTCATTCATACTAATGTTACTGCTATATCTAGAAATTCCCAAGTATTGTGCAAGGCTGCAACTAACGTATCTGGAGATGTTCCTGATAATACTTCCAGTGGGATGAGCCAGTGTGAGAACTTTAGTTGATGTGAAGTCATTAAAGAATTATAACTCAATGTAGGAAAGGTAGAATAAATTGGTATGTCGTATTTGTTAGTAGCAGAGGAGTGTTCTTAGGCTTCGAGGTTTATTTGAAGCCCGTGTCTTTTTGGTGCATAATTACAAATTTATGCATTTTCTGAATCCACTCATACTAATGTTACTGCCATATTTAGAAATTCCCAAGTATCATGCAAGGCCGCAACTAATGTATCCGGAGATGTTTCTGATAATAATTCCAGTGGGATGAGCCAGTATGAGAAAATAATTGAAACTTTGACCACTCTTTTTCCTGTGTGGGTATGTCTTTCATTTGTTGGTACACCTGATGGAGTTCCAATCCATCTTTCTGAATGGCATACTTCAGGGACATAGTCATTGTGACCTCTTTTATGGACAGGTCATGCTGGGCACAATAATTGGCATCTACAAGCCAGCCACGGTAAATTGCCAATCGGTTTTTGCTTCTTTGGTTAATGAAAAACAAACTGTTGATTAACTAGTTGGTTTTTACAGGTAACTTGGTTAGAGAGAGACCTTTTCACTCTTGGCCTGGGTTTCCTTATGCTTTCAATGGGATTAACATTGACCTTTGAGGATTTCAGACGATGTTTGCGGAATCCATGGACTGTAAGAAGCAAATTGTTCACATATATATATTAGATCTGTATTAAAACAAGATAATATCATCTTAATGGTTTAACTGATTAATATTACCAAGAACTACTGTTGCAGGTAGGTGTAGGATTTCTTGCTCAATCGGTAATCAAACCCTTGTTAGGCTTCACCATTGCAATGGTATCTTGCTCAGTTTCTTAAGCCTTATGATGATTTTTGCTTATCCAACAGATCTACAATGATGCTGGTTGAATTCACTGTTGTTAATGTATCTGTCTTACTTTCAGACCCTAAAACTCTCTGCACCCCTTGCAACGGGTCTTATTTTGGTCTCATGCTGCCCTGGTGATCAGGCTTCGAATGTTGCGACATATATCTCTAAGGGAAATGTGGCGCTTTCTGTTCTTATGACAACGTATGCACCGTTCACTTCATGTATTTAAGTACTTCTCTTCTTTAGAAAATAAATTTCTTGCATACACTCTCTGGATAATTTTGTTGCAGTTTGTTATTAAGTGCTTGTACTATCGGTCATAGTACAGAACCTTATATATCTCTTCCGGGCGTTGTTAATTTGGTAGGAGAATCTACTTGTGTGTATTTGCAATTTGTATTATACATTAAAATAGTATTGTCATCACACACAAGAAATGGGGACATCAGACATGTTGCATGCATGTGAAATAGTCAATGTGACTAAGATCATTATGTTTGTTCACAGGTTATGACTCTCTAATTATATGAGAGAAGAAATGAAATTGCCTTACCATGCTTTTGAATTTGAAATTCTAGGCTCTTAAGGGACTTCTTGCTTTTTATTTTTATGCACAAAATGCAGATAGTGTAGGGCATGCATTGACCATATTCCAGCATATGATCATGACAATTATTGGATTTGGTCGTAACTTGAGCACATGCCTATGGGGCCAACAGCTTGTATGTGTTGTGTATCTGGAAAAAGAGATTCTTCTCTGAAATTATACTGGTTTATTAACAATAACTAACATAATGTTTTCTTGTGTACATTTCAATGTTGTTCTTTAGAGTAGTGAGAGTTATGACCTTCTAGTGTTGTAAATCTTCTGTGAAATTCTGTAGGTGTTCAACTATTGGAGCTATAGTCTTGACTCCACTCCTTACGAAGCTTCTTGCCGGTCAGCTTGTTCCAGTTGATGCTGCAGTAAGTTGATTCATGGTCCATAACTTCTTAATGTACATACTTCAATTTGTACAGTATGAAAGTGGTGATCTTGAACAAAATGGTGACCTCATCTCCGCCTATGGGAAAATGAAATAAAACAACAAGAATGATATATAAGAAAGACTAAAGTAATAAAAGGAATAAAATGTACTTGATTCATTATTACACATAGAGTTCGTCAGATGGCACTCCAATGCTCGAACTGACCAGGGCAGAGGTGGGATCTGGCTGTGTGGTTTCCAATTTTGAAAACCAATCTACATATTATTGATTTTCAAGGACACCCTCATCAAACCCTTAAAAGTTCAAGTGATATTGATTTAAATTTTATTTTTAACTAGAGGGCTAATATGCAGAGTATCATCTTGATATTCGGTGATCACATTTACCAAATTTCCAGGGCCTGGCTATTAGCACTTTTCAAGTTGTATTAGTGCCAACAGTAATTGGAGGTAAGTAATGAGGTTTATGTTCATTAGAATTAAATGGTGGTGATTGGACATTTTTTCTAAACTAATCAAAGTAGTGGTTTATATGTTCTTTAATGACTCATCTCTAATTTCTGCTTTATGTACTAGTGTTGGCAAACGAATACTTCCCCAAATTCACTTCGAAAATTGTTGTTCTGACACCCTTAATTGGAGTTATTCTTACTACCCTACTTTGTGCAAGCCCTGTAAGTTCTCAAACTATGAGTGCAGCATACTTTAGCATTCCATTCCAGAATTTTGATAAGAGTTGGAACATGGAAGAATTAGCTCTGGTTATTGCTACTTTCTAGATCGGGCAAGTTTCAGAGGTCTTGAAAACTCAAGGTGCACAACTAATTTTGCCTGTTGCCATCTTACATGCTGCTGCATTTGCTCTCGGTTATTGGCTTTCGAGAGTTTCATTCGGTGAATCCACTTCTCGTACCATATCCATTGAATGTGGGATGCAGGTGTATATCTACTTCATGATTGTTTTTATGCCAGAATCTGATACTGTTTATCAAGCTGAAAAATATAGAGGAAAAATAATATTATGTTTCATGAGATTTTTAAACCAGTTGTTTAACCATTTCTGACCCTTCCATATTTTTTTGGTTAAATACTTGTAGATGACTTTTGAACTAGAGAAGATAGAAATCTGGCATGCATAATATGAAGTTTTTTATGTGCATACCAATGAGTAACTTGACCAACTTTAAATCACCTATAGCTTTGACCCCAAGCTTGCAAAATAAAATAAAAGGAAGCCCTCTTAAGAGCTTCCTAGTGGTGTTTCCATTTACTGATTGAAGAGGGTGGTTTTAACAAGTTCATTTGTTGATTCAATGTCCTTGTTTCTCCAAATTGTTTACTGTGCTCCTTACGTTTGTTTACTCTTTCATTTGCACCTCCAGCGCTCTGCACTCGGTTTCTTTCTTGCCCAGAGGCATTTTACGAACCCCCTTGTGACCGTTCCTTCTGCAGTTAGTGTTGTTTGCATGGCGGTATGGCTTTTCTTGCTTCAAATCTGTCAACTTTATATTCCTGCGAGCTCTTGTTTTAGTTTTGATTAGGGAGTTTGTACTCCATTCTTATGCATTGTCTCTCCCTGACAGCTTGGTGGAAGTGCTCTTGCTGTCTTTTGGAGGAACAGGCCAATTCCTGTAGATGACAAGGATGACTTCAAGGAATGAAATTCTTGGCCCTCATTGTTTTCTCTGTATTGCTAGTTCTGGAGAATCTTCTTTCTTCTTAGTGTAGGATCTTTGTTTGCCACCACAGGTTAAGAATCCTTTGGTTTAGTTTAAGGGAAAGGAAAATTTTTGGATCTCAACATTTGTTCATAGGAATAGCCATGAAAATGTGGAAACTGTAATTTGTAGAAATAACGGAAAATTAAAGACGGTAGTGTTCCATCCAGCTATAACAATAATTCAGAACTTTGTGGAGGTTCATTCATTCTTCGGTATTCTGCTTCCTTCCTTTTACTCTTATTTGTGGGCAATTGCAAAGCTCGGCAGCTTATGGGATGAGGCAAACCAGTTAGTTCATGAACATGTATCAGATGTATGGTATTAGATTTCATTTGCAATTTGCTTACTTATGTCTCTTCTTGTGGTTCAAGTAAAAAAGGATATTTTATTTTTGGCTTCTTGAATGGTGCAATAGCCTGTTTTTATCATGAGACTGAAAGTTCAGATAGAAGCATTCAATAGGATGCTCGTGCGACAAAAGGAATGTTAGTAGCACCACTAAAACACATTGCATAAAGATAATGGTAAATTGATGTCATTACTTCGTAGGTTATTCTAGCTGAGCTGAGTTTTTCCAGAGTTCTTGTATGTCCTTTGTGGTTCAGGGATGGTTGTGTTCATGCCTGTAATTAGATCTTGTGTCTTCAAGTGTTCTGCCATTTGTTGCGTTCAGATTTCGGTTTGGTGTTGCATTTTGGTTCCTCCTCTTGCATGCTTTAATATATAACATGGATGTACCTGTGATTTCCAAAACATTTGCAACCACGAAACAATAATATTACTGAAATGAACATTTCGAGTACCTAAGGGTGTCTCATCACCAGCATCTTTTCCCCAACGATAGTGTTTCTTGTTGCCGGGAATTCGAGTACTTAGCAAATATAGATGGCAAAGCAAGAGCTACTTCTGTTCCTGACAGCAAATCCCATCTTTATTTAGCTTCTGGGCTGACAAAAACATTTTTCTCCTCAAAATCTCATCACACGGCCACTTGTTTACATTCCAAATCCAAGTTGAACCTATTCTAGCAAGTTATTTAAAAAGGAAGTAACCTATTTGATTAGCTGGAGCATTAACCTCCTCAATGCCACAAAAGCATAAGATTTTATTGTCTCATTTATTTCTCAACTTTTGCAGCACCTTGCTAGGCTACGTCTCTTAACACCGCAGCCACTAAATTAAGATCACAGCTAGCCTCCACCACCAATACTGCAGCCTCTGTTTCCCTTCCAGGATGATGGTCATGATCCAATCCAATCCATCAATGAAAGTTCCTCCTTGTTTTGACTCACAAATAAACAAGCAAAACTAAACCATTTTAACAGGGTTTGTCAAGAACATTGCAATATTTGATGCGAATTGAACCAACTATAACTAATATCTATATTCGCAAGAATCTTGATCATAAAATCGCTGCTGACCACCACCATGAACATGTTACATAGGGTAATCTTAAGGTCTTTTTTTAAGTGTATATATTAACAATGTTGAAAGATAATTACAATCTTTAAAGTATTAATAAATTATTAAACACGGTTGAGACTATTTATTATTAAATTATATATTTGACAGCCGCCAAGAAAACCACATTGTCAAACCCAAAAGTCGTCAGGCTACCTTTTGTTTTTGTTCCCTCCGGTCGCTACGCCAAAAACAATAGCATCATCATCATATTAGTGGTCAAAACGATATAATATTGAAATAATTTCACAGATTAAAGTAAAAGTGCGGCAGATTGTTGAAATGAGTGAGACTATTGGGATTTGAGAAGTGGCCTCATTGTGCTCCAGCCTGCAAATGCCACCTTTAAGTGAAATCAAGACAGAGAATGACCTTAAATCAAACCCTTTTGTGGATCAAGATTATGAAGCACAAAAAGATGATAGAAAAAAAAAAAAAAACGCATCCTTAAAATTCACAATTTAGAATTTTGTATTGCTTTTGGACTACGCAAACGTATTCAGGGTAACCAAATCATAGGTTTGTAAATAATATTTTAACCATTTTTTCAAAGGGAGAAAAAGAAACCCAAGAGAATAATTTTAGAAAATTCCCATTAAAAGAGAACTTAACTCGGACTTTGCAGTGGTGACAGTAAAACTTTCAGGGCACAACCAACCCGTTCTATAAAAGCTTGCAAAAAATTAAAAATTAAAAATAAAAAAAAAAGGAAAAAGAAAAGAGAGTTGAAAGCAAAAACAATTTTCCAGCACTTACTGGTTGCGTGAGCTTTGCACTAGCCGAACAACAGCAGAAGAAAGAAAATAAAAACCAAGAAACAACTGGAACCAAAAATCATTTTAATATTATTAAACACAAGTCATAAAGTCTTCTACTTCCAGTAGAAGGCGTTCCAATAGAGAGCTAAACTGTGCGACAGCCAAAACAAACCACACAGCGTGTTCTTCTAAGGAATCAAAGCAAGGGTGGAATTTTTCTCTGACATTCTTAATAGTCACAACAGCTTTCAGCATCTTCTGTCTGTTTGCTTTGAACTAGTACCGTAATCATGTCTCAGACCAACTGGGAAGCCGATAAAATGTAAGTATTGAGCAACTAAACTATTTCATTTTGTGTTGGTTTGTAGTTAAATATTTCTGGGTTTTGGTTTTCTTGTTCTAGGGTTTTGATTCTGGTGTTTGTTTTAATGTTTCTTTTGTTTTCTGATATGGGTATGCTTCAGTTTCTTGTGGGGTTTGTGTTTTGTCTTCATTTTTTGTTCAGTTTAATGTGCTTTCTTCTTGTTTCTTGTTTTCTTCATTGATAAAGTTTTGTTCTTTTTGGGTTTTTTTTTTTTCTCTTAGTGGTTGTTGGTGTACGTTCTGTGTGGTTTGCTAGTTTGTTAGATGCTGGTTTGAGATGAAATTCGGTTTTGAACATCAGTTTCAGTTCTAGGTTTTGATTTTTTTGCCGTACTTTTTGTTGGGTATTATTACTTTTACCTTTTTCTGGGAAGGGCTTGCATCGTTTATCTTTGTGATTTGTGTTCTCTGCAGCTGCATATTTTATGTTGACTCTAATTGTGCTTGTTGTAGTTGATAATTGTGGGATTGCTCTTTACTGATTTTAGGGCTTTTTTTGGGGTAATTATGAGTTTTATTTACTTTCATGCATCTGTGATGCCTCTTTGGCAATGTGACTGTAAATTCTGTTCTCCATATATTTTACTTTTCCTCCATTTACTAGCTGAGGAACAGAACGAAAGAAATAAAATTTGTTTTCGGATCTTGTATTCACCATCTTAAGTTTTAATACTTTGACTTTTTTTCTACTCCTCTGATTAGGCAAAATCTAAGATTAAGGGGGAAAATTCTGTGCAGTTAAAGCACTTTGTTTTTTATGTGAAGCAATATTTAAGATATAGGTGCATAAAATCTTGAATTTATGTAGTATGTTGTTTGCCTTCATTATATAGAAAGTTTTAGCTCAACAGAATTGACCGGTTGGACCTGCTTCAGTTGGTTGGAGTCTATATGTCCAACTTTTCAGTAACAAAGGATTAGTATTATTTTGTTTTTAAGTTCTGCATGTTCTTATCAAAAGATCAACCTTGTATCAGCTCTAGATTTACATTTTGTGTTTTTTTCCATCTGCCGTTATTATGCTTCCAGCTACTTTTTAGAGCTTTAAGACTCTTAATTTTTGACTGCTGGTATTTTTCGTGCCTTTTTTGGTCAATAGGTTGGATGTATATATATATGATTACCTTATGAAGAGAAAACTCCATAATTCTGCAAAGGCATTTCAAGCTGAAGGGAAAGTATCTACCGATCCCGTAGGTAGGATTGAAGAAAACAAAGCAAAGGACAACAGATATTTTATGTTCACATTTCATTCACTGTATTACAACTTAATTGATGTTGGTTTTGTGTTTGCTTGTTCTCCAGCTATTGATGCACCTGGTGGCTTTTTATTTGAGTGGTGGTCTGTCTTCTGGGATATATTTATTGCTAGGACAAATGAGAAGCACTCTGAAGCTGCCGCATCCTACATTGAGGTGGGTTTGTGGTTTTCAGGTTCAGGTTTTCTTTTCCTTTCTTAGGCCTTCGTGAAATTTACCTTTCTTGCTAGTCTTTAATATTACTTTTTGGCTTAATTGTTGTGGTTAATTTGTCAATAATCATAATGAATTATTTTGATTGCAATATAGAAGAAGAATAAAATTCTCTTTCTTTAAAAAGAAAGAAGGAATTGAGTGTTTGTTTCAAATTATTAGTATCTCGTTATCTATATGAGATTCTCTTCTGTTTAGATGCTCTTCTGTTTCTCTCAGCTTCATTTATACTTATTTGGATAGTCTTGTCCTAAAATTTTCAATTAGGAACCTTCAAGACTTGATTGTGAGATACTTAAGAAAGTTTATTTTCAATTTATCTCTGGTCAGTGTCTTATCGTTCTCTCTCCAAAGACTGTTTGTATTGTGTGCACTGTAACTCATGAAAGATTTGTGGGATTTTAATGGAATTGAGACAGTCTCAGCATATAGATGCTATACCTTCCTTGTTTTTTTGAAAAACGTTTTCGTAATGTTGTTGTACTTCATCATTACTTTATGGGATGGATACTTAGATGATCTTCTGATAGGCCTTCCATACGTTACACATATGTAAGGAGGAGGAATTCTCCCTAAGTCTCTATTATACTATATTAATTCTTTCTTCTACACTATATGAATCTATCTTAGCTAATTACACCTTAAATCTCTTAATTTCTGTTCAATACTTGCTGTGAATTGTTGGATTACTGTTCAATTGGTGAGGAATCCACCATCTTCCTATTTAAAATATTGGAAATTGGCAGACTCAAATGATTAAGGCTCGGGAATTGCAGCAGCAACAGCACCAGAAACCTCAGCATCAGCAGATGCAGATGCAGCAGCTCTTACTGCAAAGGCATGCTCATCAGCAGCAACAACAGCAGCAGCAGCAACAGCAGCAGCATCAGCAACAACAACTACAGAGAAGAGATAGTGCCCAGCTTCTAAATGGCACTGGCAATGATCCACTCTTGAGACAGAGCCCCACAACTGTAAACACTTTGGCAACAAAAATGTACGAGGATCGATTAAAGCTTCCACTTCAGAGGGATACCATGGAGGATATAAAGGTACTAGGTTGGTTCTCTTTGTGTGTGTGTATATATATATATATATAATTTATTTATTACATATTTATAATTTTTTTTTCCGCTGCCCAATTTTTTAGCCAAGATTGAGTGACAATATGGGTCCGCTTTTGGATCCCAATCATGCCTCTTTGTTGAAAGCAACTGCAATGGGTGGCCAGCTGTCAGGGTATTTCTTCACATAATGTTATCAATTTATGTATGGCTCTGATTGTTTCTTTTGTCTGTCTTTGATGTGTAATTTGATGTTAGTTGTCCTCATTTGCAGGCAAACACTGCATGGTACACCTGGAGGTAGTCAGCAAGTTCAAAGTCGGAATCAGCAACCTCCAGTGTCCTCACAAGTAAATATCTTTTATTTTTATTTTTCATCCTTGTTATTCTATGTTTCATATTTATTTATGGTATGTCTTATACACTGGAACAGGATCTAAAGAGTGAGATGAATCCTATGATGAATCCCAGACCTGCTGCTCCAGATGGATCATTAGTTGGAGTTCACGGTATTGATTGATATGGTTCTTGTTTTCATGTTTCTCTGTTTTCTCTTTCTTGTTAGATGAACAAAGAAATGAGACATGTAATGATTATTTTCTGATTTCAGTATTGCCTATTAGTATGTTCTAGAATTTTACAATTGTGGGTTGTCCGATTATTTTTTGTAAGTGTAAATCATTTGAGTTTCACCCCCTCGTCTGCTGAGGATATCCATGGAATCCTATTCCAAGGCAAAGTGTGTTTATCAATAAGTGGGTAGCAAAATAGATGGAATTAAGAGCGTTTATTTGGGCTTCTCTACTGGCCAAAAGAGTTTTTTAACGTTAAAAGCTCTTCCATATTTTTTTTTTAATGTCGTTTGAGATCACTTAAAAGGAGCTTATGAATGATTTAAAGTTGTTTTATTTTGTCTTAGAAAAGCCCAAAATTGAAGCTTTTCGAATAAGCTCTTTTTGAGCATTTTTAAAGTTATAAATATCAATAATACCCTTACCATATCCTAAAAAATTTTCCTTATTCTTTCTCCCTAACAAAACACTTTTGATAATTTAATAGTAATAATTACTTTTATAATTATCCAACCAAACAACCAATAAGTTTTCAATGGACGCTCTACTCCAATAAAATCTAGTTCTATAAGCTTTGTTGAATAAGTCCAAACAAACAGAACCTAAATGGATGATTGTGAATCTTGAGATATAATTGTGAGTTGATATCTCAACTTTGTACCCTGCTTTCGCAGGACTAACGCTTGCTTATGCCTTCTTCATGGAACCTCAAATCAAAACATTGTTTGTGAATGCACACGTGAAATGCTTACATCTATGTTAAATTCCATTTGGGATTCAGGTTTTGAGTCACTATTTGGGCCACGTGGGATCCCATAGTTAATACTGGTTGTTTAAGGTTTTGATGAAATATAAGTTTTTGGAATCTTAATTGTGGGCTTTTACAGTATATTCTCTTGTCCTTATAGGATCAAATCAAGGTGGTGGCAATGTGACACTGAAAGGGTGGCCTTTAACGGTAAGTGGTTGGCCTGATCTGAAATTGTTATCAGTGTCCATAATATGATTTTGTAGTAGAATATTCTGCTGTCAAATACAAACAGCTCAGCAAATGGTATGAGCAATAAGTTGCTTAGTTTGTTTGGGTATCTGTAAATTATGTTATTTAGTTAATGCTTTAGTTACATTTTGGAGAGAGAAAGGCTGTATTGTTGATCGCTTCATTAATTAATGGTGTCAATTTTCCTTATTAAAGGGAAAACATAGCATTTTCTTTTTCATTTGTTGATTCTTTGTCTATTTTGCAAAGGAAATATCAGTCGTTTTAGTTGAGAAATTTTTGGAGTTTAAGTGAAGCCTCATTAGTGTTGCTTATTTAGAATATCTAAACTAAATAAATTAGAAAGCAATATAGTTGAGTTGTGAAGCAAGGAATTTGAGGTTGGTTATTGTTCCAGCACAGTGTATTTGCCACCACACTGGCTGGCTGGTTCATTGGCCTTAACATTATAGGATCAAATCAATGAATAATTGCTTTCACTTTCCTTACACACTATTGAGTTAACATAATAGAACATTGAAAC
>JANLJB010028767.1:0-11995 GCA_026212285.1 Bursera cuneata | reverse complement strand
TTAGCTAGGTCAACATCCCGCTGATTCAAAAACTAACAGCAAACCCCCAAAAATTAACTTTTGTTATCTTAATTTAATAGTTGATATAGTATCAATATACAAAGACAAAAATACCCACAAATTCTCTTCGTCTTCATCTTCCATCTTCATTGATAAATCTTCATCGACAAAGCAAACCTCTCCTTGCCCATCTTTCTTCCTTTTTAATTTTGGGCAAAAAATCTAGAGAATGAAAAGGAGAAAAAGCCACAATTTCTTTAAATGTAAGCAAAATGTGAAATAAATATAGTTATTTTTGTCACTCAATCATTCTATCTCTTATGTTTATCTCTAATATATCAATGTTCGTGAGCTAGAATAATGATTAAGTTTATAATTATATGAGATTGAAATTTATGAAAGATCTAGAACTTTATCATAGCTCGAACTAAGTTCACAACCTATAGACAGAGTTGAGCTCTCTGTTTGAAAAGGTTTTTGTGTTGTTTGTACTTTCGTAGGAATGATGAGTCTCGAATCATTAAAGTAAAGACTTTAGGGCAAAGACACTTGTATATTATAAATACATTGGACAAGGGTCATATGGAGTTTATGGTTTAGTGTAATTACCATTACTATAAACATAAACTTCAAATAAGAACAACTTAAACATTTCTACTTTAATCATGAGGGGGTAATATACCTCTACTTTGCAGACTACAATCTTTCATTAGAATAGAAAGTGAGAACTTTAATATAAAGGTCAATATTTTGGCTGGTTTAGATTATATTATCTGTAAAACTGAGAATACTATTTTATAGATATAGAATTCATAACTCCGTAAGGTTTAAGGAATACTCTCTTTAAGGTTTTAAAAGGTCTTAAATGATAAATTTTGGTTGAATGTTTAATGAAGAAAGATCATTCAATTAATTCATTCATTAGACATAAAATTTGTCTCATGGGCAAAGATGTAATTGGAAGGTATAATAGTTAATTTAATTCAGCTCCAATTATCGGTATTTTATAAAGGTGTCTATATAACTTTGTTGCATAATTGATAAAACTTAGAAGTATAATTTAATCAAATTAATATTATTAACTTTTCTAGTAATAAGAGTATTTAATTTAAGAGTATAACTCTGGATCTATAGTGGGGCCGAAGTTAATAGACTAAGTCCACTGCATTTATGAGATAAAATGGTATTGGACCTAGTCCATTGGAGCTTATAATTAATTATATCCATTAGATCCCTTAGGAAGTTGTCTATTTTGTTTGAGTATTTATGAGGACTAAGGACATGATTAATAAGGAACTATTTGATCGTGTCATGTGGTCAAATTAGTAAATAAAATGGTGCTCTTAAAATAGGCTTTTTGTGTAGGCTCCAAGTTGAAATCACATGTTTATTAGATTTGGGCTATGCCTTTAGGCCTGTGTACAAGTTGGACTTGTACAAAGTTCAGCCCAAGGCAAATTAGGGTTTAGTTAATTTTATTTGTTTTGGTTAATCAAATTAGGGTTAGGGTTATTCAAATTATGAAACTTTTAATTTGATTAAAAGCTGATGTTGTCATCCCCTTCCTATTTGATTATATGCTAAAACCCTTGGAGATTAAATTTCTTTCATGTCCTAATTTAATCTTACATGCAAGAGAGTTTTTAATAAATTAAATTTAATCAATTAAATATTTAAAAACCTTAAACGCCCAAATCCATGGACACCCTAATTGTCGTGTCTTAATAAAGACCAGCAAGCCTTTAAACAATAAACGGCATAACCTTTTTTTAGTTCTAAACGGCATACATAAGTATCCATGTATGCCCCTGACCTAAATAAAAGAAAAGCTAGTACGCTTATGTGTGTGTGCATTTTTCATTCTTTGAACACACAAAAATAAAATAAAAGCTCTCACAGTGAAAGAAAGGCATAGGGCAGTTAGGTTTCTAAAACTTTCTTGTGCCAATTCTTTGCTTTGAAACACCATACCATCTTCATCCATTCTCTATGTCCCTACTTGTGGGAGAGTTCCACACTTAAACACTCCCACTCATGAGCCCTTTCGTGAAAAGAGAGTCATACTTGGGAAGCCCTTTGGTACAGAGACTCCATACAAGAATAAGAAAGGCATAAAAATTGTTTTCACCAATTAAAAACCTCATGCAACCCGAGGATTCTCTCCCTGTGAGGTTTTCGCGTCTTTGATAGGATCAAAGTCCTCACAGGGATACTCAACAAGTGGATCATTCTATAATACATCATTTCATTTAAAAGTTGTAAATGACATATAAAAATTGTAAACTCTTATATAAAACTTATAAACAATTACAAAAAACATGTAAACTTTTATATATACCTCAATTACAAATTTTTATACAAATGCTTATTTATAAATTTTTTATAATTTTTTACAAATTTTATATAAACTTTTACACTTTTTATATGTTCATTGATAAGTAATGTATTGAGACATCATATATTATAGCTAATGTAGTTAAAAGAATATATAATAAGTTTACATAATTTACAATGAAATTTACATTTTATGACAAAGTTTAGAACGTCAATTATTTGTATATGTTTCAAATACATAACCTCTCTTAGTTTTTTGGCCAAACTCCCCTGATGTTCTACTCGGTTAGCCATAATTAAGCGGACCCAAGGGAGGTCTCATTGTCTCAAGGATAAAAATAATGGAGGGTAACATGATGTCAATTTCAAAACTATAAAGGACGTGTTATATTTTTCCAGAAGTATAGGACGCTAGATCACAATGGAGGATTTTAATCAAACCCTTTGAATGTGGCGACTTTCCTGAAAATTGATTTTACTCTAATGAAGGCCAGCTTTTATCATCCATAACTATGATATTCGAGACGAGAAGTAACAGCTTATGCAAGAAGCTTGGGTTAATGGTTATGCATGGTTAAGGGCAGATCGGCATAACCAAACTATATATTAGAGTGATTGCAAGTTATTCTAATAGATAATGGCGATAATATTTCTATTAATTTGTTTTCACTAATCAGAAGTTTTGATATGTAACAAGGATGTCTAACACCTTGATTTTATTCACCAGAGATAGAAGCTCTAGCTTGTTAATGAATTTACTTGCAAGGAAATTAATTGTACATCTAATACAAGGGAAGGTATCTGTCTTTTAATTAAATTGGCCAAATATATACATAAACATTTATGCTATATAATTACATTAAAGTTGGGATTTTGGGAGCAATCGTCCTCTAGCTAGCTAGTTGAAGTGTTTATTCAATTATCTTGATCCAAATATTTAGATTATGAGTTAAACACATTAAATTTAACGGTTTGATCAAATGAAATGAACAATAAGAAAATTTTACTAAAATTTTACACATATTGATAAAATCCTAAAATTAATCTTTTTTTTTATTTATTTATTTGTTACACCGATTTTAATATTAGAATTTCTATCAATGGGATCGAAAAATTTTACCCTTTTTGAATTATTAAAGGCTAATACGTACAATCAACCAAAATGATAACGGAAAAGGGAATTATAAGAAATATCCCTAATTAAGGGTCATTTTGTAAAAATATCCCACCTGCTAACTTTCTTACAAGTCGCTATCCAAAAAAGGTTGAAGAGACTAAAATACCCTTATAACATATAAGCTCACCTTCTTTCTTCTTTCTCGTTTCTAACTCTTTCATTGCAGTCTCACTCCTTACTCTCTCTCTCTCTCTCTCACTCTTTATTTCTAACTTTTTCATTTTCTGATGACTCTTCCACTCTCTTCGATAACATTTCCAGCAACATAGGTAAGATTTCCTCATCTCCTTTATGATTTGCTTTTATTATTATTATTATTTTTTGGTTGAATTTGTATTTTAAATTACTTAGTTAAAATATTGAATATGTAGAGAGGGTTGGGTTGTTTAGGAAGGGCTGGCTTGGGTTTTCCCTGAAGTGTGTGAGATGTTGTCAGAATGGCTGGAATTGGCCAAAAAAGTGTTCAGTAACTAACTGAAAGATTTTGGACCGATGGACCACAAGGTCTAGCGATTCGAACCATTGGACCGCACGTTCCCAAGGTTCGAACCGCTGGACCCTGCAGTCCAAAGGTCTAAAGGTTCGGACCTTTGGATAGCACAATCAACGGCCCAAAATCTAGATATATTGGTACATTGATTTACTTGTCAATCTTTTATTTTTAATACAATCTGATTATTTCCAATTGGATTTAGGGAATGATCATGGAGGACGTTTGGTTTCTTGTGTATTACGGTGGTCATTGGGAGACAGGTCCAGGCCTTCAAATTTTTTTCAAGGCCTGACCTGACTTGACCTAGCCTGATACTATTTTATCTTAACTTGATCCATAGGTCTGTCAAGTCTACAGAAAATAGGTCGAGCTGACTTGATCCGACCTTTTATCATCTCTAGTTATAAGAGTATTTTAGTTTTTTTAATTTTTTTTTTTATAGGGGCTTATAAGAAATTTAACTCGTGAAATATTTTGTAAAGTAATCATTAATTGGGGATATTTCTTATAATTCCTGTAGCGGACAGGAGTGGCTGCATACGGCACAGTAGCCGCTCGCTTGACGTCATGATCCAAAGTACAATAATTGAACCGTCTTGAATACATTGTAGAGAAGATTAGAAGAAGAAGTCATCATCACCAAAACAAACGAAACATAATCTAGGGTCCCACACACTTACCTGTCATCTCTTAACTTAAAAGGGTCCTGAGAGCTTATGGTAAAACAAAATATCTCCTGCAACTTGTCAGACAATTTCTCAATCTAGATCTTATCTCAACCACCGGGTTAAGAAAGATATCCACTTCCAATTGTCGCCAGCAATCAATAATCTCCTCATAGCACAGTTGTACGCAAGTATCGAAGTCATTAGGCAACTCTCTCATGGAGCTAATAGGCTTTGTTGAGATCTTCTTCGCAGTTATTTGCTTCTTTGTCCTTGGTTGCTTGACCAAGAACAGTGATGGGCTCCCAAAGAACTTTCCACTAGTGGGAATGATGCCACATCTTATGCTTAACGTTCACCGGATTCACGACTGGGTCACAGATCTCCTACAGAGAAGCCAGTGCACGTTTCTATTCAAAGGCCCTTGGTTTGCTAACATGGAGATCTTAGCCACAGTCGACCCGGCCAACATACACTACATACTGAGCTCAAACTTCTCCAACTTCCCAAAAGGGCCTGAGTTCAAGCAAATATTCGATGCCTTGGGAGATGGGATTTTCAACTCCGACTCAGAGTCATGGAAAAATCAAAGGAAGGCTGCTCAAGTGTGGATGAATCATCAGAGGTTCTACCAGTTTTTGGTGAAGACCAACCGGGAAAAGGTGGAGAAAGGGCTCATCCCAATCCTTGAGCATGTGTCCAAGCAACGCATAGCAGTGGACTTGCAGGATTTGTTCCAGAGGTTTACATTTGATTCTACGTGCATGTTGGTTACAGGTTACGATCCGGGATGCTTGTCCCTTGAGTTGCCCGACGTTCCATTTTCAAAGGCGTTGCACGATGTTGAGGAGTCTATATTTTACCGGCATACCGTGCCAGAGAGATTTTGGAAGCTACAGAGATGGCTAGGGATTGGAGAAGAAAAGAAGATGAAAAAAGCTAAGGAAATTTTGGATCGTGTAGTATATGAGTATATAAAAAGGAGACGAGAAGAGCTTAGCAAAGGAAGGATTACAGCAAAAGAAGTGGAGGGTGTGGATCTGCTAACATCATACACGAATGAAAACAAACATGATGACAAGTTTTTGAGAGATACCATTTTAAATTTCATGATTGCAGGGCGAGACACGACGAGTTCTGCTCTCACTTGGTTCTTTTGGCTGGTCTCAAAGAATCCACAAGTAGAAACCACGATAAGAGAAGAGCTTAAATCGATCATACCAGCGGACAAGATGGAAAAATGGTGGCAATTTGACAACATCGAAGACCTAAGTAAGTTGGTTTATCTACATGGGGCATTTTGTGAAGCATTAAGGCTTTACCCACCTGTTCCTTTCCAACACAAGTCCCCAGTAGAAGCAGACACCCTTCCGAGTGGGCAACGTGTCAATCCAAAGACAAAGATCTTGTTTTCTCTGTATGCAATGGGTAGAATGGACTCAATATGGGGAGAGGATTGCTTGGAATTCAAGCCCGAAAGATGGATTTCGGAGAAAGGAGGAATCAAACGTGAGCCCTCGTACAAGTTTTTGGCTTTTAATGCAGGACCAAGGACTTGTTTAGGCAAAGAAGTTGCTTTTACTCAAATAAAAGCTGTGGCAGCCACCATAATCCATAACTACGACGTTAAGGTGGTGGAAGGACAGCGTCTTGGTCCAAACGTGTCCATTATTCTTGAGATGAAAAATGGCTTAGTGGTTAGAGTGCTTAACAGATGGGCTGAATAGTAGTATTAAATGTACATTTCTGGGGAATTATATACATATATTACTTGCTACTGTACTATTTGCATACCCAATCTCTTCGAAGGAGAAAAGAAAAAATTAACTTGTAGCACTCCGCCGATGTTTGTATGAATTGCTTAATATGAAAAATATATATTGTGGTATCTCACCAATACATTGCCTTACTTGAATAATATAGATGCACCCATGTGATTTATTGGATAGCTAGCTTCTGTGTAATTAATTAGATTCGATGGACAAGAAAAAAACAAAGAGAAAATGACGAGCAATTTTGTCAGTTGGTTTGAAAAACTTGATTCTTACTTCAATGGTGTTTCATGCTGAAGTAGACAGCTCGATCCTTGCCTGTTGTTTTGAAATTTTTTTTTAATTGTTTCACTAGTAAGGTAGCCTGTCCCATGTGTGGATGGTAAACGTGGTCATTAGAACAAGAGAGTGGAGTGGGGTTGCTTGGAGAATGACTTTCATTAGGAAAAGTCCCAGTATGTCACAATCATTTGGAATACAGATTTTGTACTTATGTCATTATTGTTTTCTAATTACAGAGTCATTTTCTTTCTTTCACATTATTTATAAGATACATTAGTTAATAATATAATTTTTTTTTACGGTATTATAATAATTTAATTTTAATTTTGTCCAATTAACTATTTGCAAATGTTTATATATATAACAATAAAATGTAAAATATATATAATACTTAAATAGGGGCATACATATGAAATTACTAATTTTCATATTTTTTCAATTATCAAAAACAAACTCTTAAGACTTATTATCATATCTTTAAAAATGAAAACGAACACATCATTCACATATTTGTATTCAAATTCATTCAAATTTCAATTAAATTTGTATCCATTCATATTTCAAACAAAAAACCAGACACTCCCTTGTAATATGTTCGATGGAATTAGATATTCATAAATCATCATAAGTAATTATTAAAGAATAATATTAAGGTTATGAACTTTGTTTATATACTCGCGTAGTGAATATACAAAATTAATTCTTTTAATGAAGAGTGATAATGCGTGAATAAATAAGTAATACTAAATCAGTTTATATAAAAGGTTTGTAAGTAGATAAAATTACCCACCATTAAAATTAAAAAAAAAAGGATTGAAAAAAAGGGAGAAAGAGAAGAAAAAACTAGATTAGAAACAAGTATTACAATCATATATTAATAACACATAGTAACGTGAGAGATTTCGGGCATGTCACCTCCATACAGTGACTTGATACAACTGCTCATGAAAAACAATCGAGTGAGATGTGTGCGGAGAAATCATTAAGCCTTTTGAGCATTCTCATAGACAATATAAACCAATATTAGCTTTCTTTCATGTTTAGTAGTAGACCAATTTCGCAACATGAAAAAGAAGGTAAATTTTTTGAACTTTTCAAAGATTCAAGAGCATTGAAAGGGGTGGTGGCATTGGCAATACAGGAGAAAGCATTACAAAGTTCATCAATAGAACATAAGAGACGACGAAGCTTGCAACAAGTTTTGGGAATTTAGTATTGAATATACCTTTATTTTCTTCAGTCAATCTTTTCTTAGGAGAAGGTATCATCAAGACCGAAAATAACTGTAGGGGACGTTAATGAATATACAAAACCATTAGGGACGTGTTAATATCTCTCCAGAAGTGAAGGGGCCTACATGGATAATTCTTAACAAACCCTTTGAAGGCGGCGAATTTAGAAAAACCCCAAATAACAGCATGTACGTTTATTTGACTAATTGACTCGCATCACGGATCCAACTCTTTCCCTCTTTTCTTCGTCTCTCTGTTCCTCTGAAGCCTGAAAAAATTAACCCTAGCCAGCCACATAGTATTTGATATTTTCATAATGTCTGGAGAAGAAGAAGAGAATGCTGCCGAGCTTAAAATTGGAGAGGGTAGATATTCGTCTCCCTCTCCATCTCTCCTTGAAATTCTGAATAATTTTGTGCAACTAACTGTGGTATTCTTTTGGCAGAGTTTCTGAAGGCCAAGTGTTTGATGAATTGCGAGGTTGCGTTGATTCTTGAGCACAAGTATGAGCAGCTTCAGAAGACGTCCGACGATCCAATGAATCAAGTCTCCCAGTTAGTATCAAACGCTTTATGTGAATTTGCGTTTGCTTTTAAACCTAAATCGACTGTTTGGTATATATCATTGCTGTAAAGAATTGAATTTTTTAATCAAAATTATATTTTTTTCGTTGGATGGGAAAAAGGGTATGTTAATGGAGCAAACTTTTGTTTCTGATGATCAATAATTAATGGGTTTAACTTCTTTGCCTCATTGAATTTACTTGGCTTGAAGGTTCTATAGAAATCTATCTGGAACATGCCTAGGCACTTCTTGGGTTTGCCTTAGATAACATCACAGGAGAATCATTAAAATTTGACCACTTATTGTTTTTTCTTCAAACGTGGTAGTTACTGTTTGCAATTGTTTTTCAGAGTGTTTGAGAAATCACTGCAGTATGTCAAGCGCTTCAGTCGCTATAAGAATCCTGATGCTGTTAGACAAGTTCGAGAGTATCCTTCAAGTTTATGAAAGTAATAAGTGTTTCATTTATTAGTTTTTCTCACATATGCTCATGCTGTCATGTTACCAAACTCATGCCTGCTCTCCAGTTCTTATCACCTATGCTTTTAGAAATTTGTCCAAGTTAAGTACCCATATTGAAGATGCATTTACTAATTCTTTTCCTTTTGAAATAACATTTGTTCTTGGAGAATATTAAGTCTCTGACTTGATTTATCAAGCCTAACGATTGTTCTTGGACGTATTACTGCTTAAATAGTATATTTGGGCCTTTTACATATATAACTTTTGGCATTTAGGCTAAATGGGTGCTTAATAAATGTGATCAACTTCGATTGATAGGATGCTTTTCTTAAAAATGGTAACTTGTTTTTATTTGCAACCTTATTGATATGGCTTGATTAAAATGACATAGCATTTCCGGAATCAATTACTGGAATTGTTTGTAACAGTGGGATGTTAACCCTTTTTTTTTTTCTAATTTCTGTGTACTATGGATTTTATATTTTGAAGGGCTGTCACAGTTCTGTATTGATAAACCATACAATTGACATTAACTTTTTAAGAGAAGGATAGTAGCTACTATAGTAGAGGCTGACTAATGTAGTATGCAGTTCTTTTATGTAGAAAGATGGTGTTTCTGTTAAGTAATAAAAGATTTTGGTTATTTTATTCCTCAAATCATGTTGTTTCTTGCAATCAACAATGTTGATCTTAACTGGTTTTCAGAATCCTTAGTAGATACCAGTTGGCCGAATTCGAGGTAAAGTGATCCTCTCTTGTTAAAGATTTTGAACATTTGTCTCAGATTATAAACTCTAAAAGTGGTGATATGCATTTTTTTTTCTTTTGGCAGCTTTGCGTGCTTGGCAACCTTTGCCCTGAAACTGTTGAGGAAGCAATTGCTATGGTTCCTTCCATCAAGGTATACTTCATTCACACACTGGCGTACTGCTCAAGTCTTTCCTTATCCAAACACTTCTTTCATTCTTGTTTCTTTTGGAAGTGAAATCAGATATCAACAAATGAAAATAGATGGTATGCACTTGGCAAAGTTTCAAATGCTGTCATATAAATGATAGAAGAGAGTTGCTATGATCCGTCTCCCTTTCTCTCTCATCAAATGATACACCCACTAGGCCAAATTCAATATTTGTACTTTTAAGGTGCAATGTATTTGAGAATTCAATTCCTTGACTATTATTAGATTTAAGAAAACACAAGTGACTGCTATAAATGATCACACCGTCAATTTTTTATTTGATTCTTCTATGAAATGGTAGTGAGGTATTATTTCTGTTTGCAGACCAAGGGAAGGGCTCATGATGATGAGGCAATCGAGAAAATGCTGAATGATCTGTCACTAATCAAGAAATTTGAGTAGTGTTCTTCAAGTATCATATTGGCGGTGCAAGTCAAGGTGTTTGAGAAGTGACTGACTTACTATGTTTGTAACTAAAATAACGACTTCTGATATTTAAACCAATGTTCCTGCTCTGTTGTTTTCCAGCATTTCTGAGAAATGAGTTTATATAGCTGTGGGTTCAAGGTTGAAAGGATGACTATAAATTTTGGATAAGAATTAGGAAAAGATAAAAGATTAAGAGAGAACCTTTGTTCATAAATTTTAGGTTGAAGTGAAAATTTTAAGTTATAATAGCTTTTACCTCAGCCTCTGTTACCGCCACTTTATTTGCCTTGTAAACCCCTTTACACTCATTGGATGAGAATTTTTTCACATCAGTCATCAAGTATGAAATGACTTTTGCCCACCCCAAAGTATATAAATGCATTCAGAGACCACATTATAGTGAATTATTTTGAAATGCCATAGTAAATTAGTAGAAGCAATATTATGTCAAAGATTTCTTCTGAAAATCCACATATAGTCAATCATCATTCAATTTCATAAATAATATTTCGACTAACTTAAAAGGTCAGAACTCATAGATGTGACAAATACACAAACATGATCATAAGGTTAATACTGCTATGTTCAAATATGCGCAGGGACGGCTGAGTTAGGTTATAGCCTAGCCGAACCTCTTGAAAAAAAAAAATGAGTAAGTAAAACAAACAAACAAAATGATATAGAAATATTTTAAAAAAAAATTAATCATTAAGTTCATGGATCAATGTGATTCTCTAGTTGTGGTTGAGGGTTTTCCGCTCGACTGTCAGCCTTCATATTACTCTAGAAATAGAAGCATCTACATTCACTAAAATATATTTTTTTATGGCAGCATAATATGATGGTTTTAATTTTTTTTAATAGATTATTTAAAAAAATCATAATATATAAAGATTTAGGTTATTTAAATTTAATTTTATATACTATTTAATAACAATTAATTTTTCAAATCTAACGGTAAATAGAATTATTGAGTTATATTTTAAATTTGTATTTTTCATTTCTCATCCTTTTGGTTCTAACTAATTAGGAGTTAGGATATACTATTAATGTAATACTTGTTTAACTTTAAATGATCTATTGACACGTGGATTTCAAAATTTATTGATGGTTAAGATTTGATATTATTTGTTTCCTTCGTTAATTCATTTCTAAACCACTCACATGGCTTTAATTAACTTTTTCGAAATCTTCTTGGCAATCGTTTGCTTCTTGCTTCTTCTTTGCTTAAGCAATAGCCACAATGGGCTCCCGAAGAACTTCCCAATCGTGGGAATGCTGCCACAGCTTCTCCTTAATGCTCACGGCATTCACGATTGGTGCACAGTTGTTCTTGAGAGAAGCCAATGCACTTTTCTCTTCAAAGGCCCTTCGTTTGCTAACATGGACATGTTGGTCACCGTCGATCCAACCAACTATCACTACATATTTAGCAAAAACTTCTCAAACTTCCCAAAAGGGCCAGACTTCTAGGAAATATTCCAGGTTTTGGGTGATGGGATATTTGTTTCCGACTCAGATTCCTGGAAAATCCGAAGGAAAGCTGCTGTAAGCTTGGTCAATCATCCTAGCTTCTACAAGTTTTGGGTTAAGACCGTCCTAGCTAAGGTGGGGAAAGGGCTCATTC
>JANLJB010028766.1:0-11991 GCA_026212285.1 Bursera cuneata | reverse complement strand
ATTTTTATCAACTAGCCCCCTGAGCTTTGCTTTTTTTAATCAACTTTTAATTTTAACCTCAAAAAATACATATTTGCCCATACTAAAATTTATTTCTTTAATTTTAACACGAAAAAAGAATAAATAAAAAATAAACAAATTATACTCCCATAATAAATAAATTTCTACTTTTTGGATTTTCATTTTTTAAAACTTTTTAAAATTAAGGAAAAAAATTTCAGTATGGGCAAATATGTATTTTTTGGGATTAAAATTAATAGTTGATTAAAAAAAGCAAACCTCAGAGGTCTAGTTGATGAAAATGATAAACTTACTTTTTACTTGAGATTAGACCAAAACACAATGGTACTATTTGATATTATTCAAAAAAAAAATTGTAATAAATATCTTTTATTTTTACGCAATCTAATAGCGTACCCTTTGACTGCAAATGAAGGAGCTTAACCAACTTTCTTGATATCTGTAACACAAACTACCCTTTAGAGGATTATAGACAATTTCTTTTTAATAGATCCTATTTTTAATATCAGTAGTCTTATAATATAAATTAAAGGTTAGTTTTGTAGAATTAAGGATCAATTTACAATAATATAATGCCACACCTCAACAGATTCATACGCATGACGCTATCTTTAAATATTTTTTTAATGGTATTATTCCTCAAATTATATATTACTTGGATCATGCCTTTCTTGATTAAAAGTCAACAGAATCGTATATATATATAAGTAGATGAAACTACAAAACAGATAGATGTTATAAGAATTTTTTTAGGAGAAAATGTATGTGACAAGGCCTCTTTCCTTGTACAAAAAGAATCCTTCAGCTCTCTCATGGCCTCCTCCTGGGGGTCCAAATTCTGGTATTTTGGTGATCCTAGATGAAGAAGCCGAGTCCACTTGTTGTTTCGGACTATGCAAGAGTCATGAGCTTGGGGAGCTGCCTTTCCCTCAAAACAAGAACTTAAAAACACGTTTTTCCGATGAACAGAGCACAATTTACAATCCTGTTGTCTTGATCCCCGTTCTGAATTACCCACTTTCTTCCAATCGCTACTATGCAATACAGCCACGTGGGAGGCATATAGGGTATGCATAAATCTTCACAGCCTAAACTCATATTTATTTTTGAATTTATGTATTCTATCAAAAACTAGTTCAATCTTTTAGAATCAATTTATGAGTTTTTAATCTTATTAATTTTTTTTATAATTTTGTTTATTGTATAAACATTGTCATCGAATTTTAATAATAAAAATAATTGTGTCAAATTGTTATTTGTTAACCGTATAAAATTTAACCAAACTTGAGTTTTGTTAATGAAATTTCCCGATGATTAATCACTGATTAACAAATTCGAATTGGTTTTCAGGGAAGCATTCACAAACTCAAGTGAGGAGGACATGACCACCTGCTGTTTCTGCAACTGCGTTTCCGATAGAAAACCGCAACCTTTCGACCCCAACAACATTTATCAGCAATTTGAAATCCGTAGGCGAGACTACTGCTGTGGCTTTTTCGCCAAATCAGTGACTCCAGCTGGTTTTCCTCCACGATTCTTGAGAAGAAAAGGATGGTCGATAGTAACAAAAACTCCCAAAAATTTTGAGTTAGGTGAAGCACCAGGCCTTGATACAACCCTCCGTGCCCGCCTTCCTGATTTCAACTTCCCATTGTCATACCAGACTTCTGAGCCAGTGGTTGTGGGACAATGGTATTGCCCTTTTATATTTATTAAAGAAAATACTCTAAAAGAGCAAGTCAGTGACACAAGGTATTATAAGATGACACTTGAGCAAAGATGGGAACAAATATTTGCATGTGAAAATGATAACAACAAGGTCAACGTAGCTGTTGTGGATGTTGTTATTCATACACAAAGGGTTTCATTTGGTGGGATCGAGTCTGTGCCTGATGAGAAGAATGTGGCTGAGGGGGTGATGTGGTTCAGGTGTTCCAGCAATGAAGGAGGAGAAGTAAGTGTGGGGTTGAGTACACCAATCACTCAGAGGATGAAATGGGAACAAGAAAGATTTGGGTGGGTTGAAGGTAATGATGGGCAAGTGAGCGTTAAGAGAGCAGAGGAGTTTGGAGGAGTTGGTCAGTGGAAGAAATTTGGTTGTTATGTGTTGGTTGAGAGGTTTGTATTGAGGAGAATGGATGGGAGCTTGGTGTTAACTTATGATTTCAAGCATACTCATCAGATTAGGATCAAGTGGGAGTGAGAATTTTGGCTTGTTTATTCTTTTTTTACTTATCAGAAGTTGCGGTTTGTTGCTTTAATGTTTTATTGCTCTGTTTCTGTAGGTCTTTTGTGTGCTCCGTTAATTACTTTATGGCTTTGATTGTAAACTAGTTCATTAAATAAGAGTTTATTTAAATCTTTGTGTTTGTCTTTTTAAAAAAAAAAAAATAAAATTGTTGGATGATTTTACTTGCATCAAAAAATTCCTCTAAAGATTTTAATTCTTTTTAATACACCCACTATTAGATTTTAAGTAATTTAATTTCTATCTAATGAAGATAACAGGGAAGGAGAATTATGAACATTTCATCAAGCGACAAAATAAAATAATAATAATAATAAAAGAATTTGATAAAAAATAAAAAGAAAAGAAAAGAAAACTCCCCTTCCTCTCCTGCTCTCTCAGAGTCTCAGACTACACGGAAACGTGTAATCCTGTATGAGAGGAGACTTCTGCAATTTTACACTTTAATTGGTCAAACTTTTTTAACATTTCAATTATTTCTTTATATTTTCTTTGTCCCAGTAATAATATTCAACTCTATTTGATTGGTATTCGATTAACAAATACACGTGACTCTTCTAAATCTGAATGTTGAATATTCCACTTTCCTCTAAGTTTCTAAAAGTCCTCACAAGTTTTATCTACGACTAATTTGCATATAACCTAATATTTTATATTTTAAACATTATTATTGTTACTTAATTTTATATTATGGTTCTTTAAATATTTTTAAAATTATTTATTGATTACATAGCTTGTCCCTATATCAAATCTTTTTTTTTTAATATAATTATACATATTTAAATAAATCAAACTCATAATACTATATCAAATAAAATTATCAGTGAAAATAATATATATAAATAAGTATATATATTAGTTTTCAATCATTTCATTTCATATGTTAAAATAAAAAACGAATATATAATTCATATTTTTATACTAAGACTTCAATTTAATTCAGACCTATTCAGATTTCAGATAAAAATAAAAAATCTTTTAAAAATAAAAACAAAACAAAGTAAATCAGGATTCTTAATCAATTTAAAAATGCACTACACTTTTGTTGTGAAAGGATATATTTTTTTCCAATAGAAGTGTTTTAGATATCAACAAGACAAACTAACATACATAGGATGATACATAATTTTTTTAATAGAGTAGTCCTGTAATATTAAAGGTTGGTTTTGTAAAATTTGACAAATTCACAAATCAGCTATGGATAAGGGATAAGGGATAAGGATAAGCTTAATTCTCAAAGTAATGAAGTTTTCGTGGCTTGGAGAACACGAAAGGAATCATGTAAGTCAACCATTTAATGTCAATATGACGAGTCTACTTTGAATGAATCTGAAAATCCTGCGCATTTGTTAATAACAATCAACAGCTTTGACTGGTATTCATTGTACAATTACGTAGCTTGTCTAAGTTGTCTGCTTCATCAAAAGTCAACAAAATCTTCAATACACGTATAAATACAGCAGAACCCGAATTGCATACAACAAACCAAAGCAGATAGATCTCAGAAAGTTTGGGACAGAAAATATGTATGTGACAAGGCCTCTTTCCATGTACAAAAAGTTTCCTTCAGCGCTCTCATTGCCTCCCCCAGAAGGTCCAAATTCAGGTATTTTGGTGATCCTAGATGAAGAAGCCGAGCCCACTTGTTGTTTCGGAGTCTGCAAGAGCGATGAAATTCGGGAGCTGCCTTTCCCTCAAAACAAGAACTTGAAAACTCGTTATTCTACTTCTTCAGGAGTTGGACAGGATAGCCACACGAGCGTGAATTACAACAAAGTTGTCTTTATTCCTGTTCTGAATCACCCGCTTTCTTCTAATCGCTACTACGCAATACAACCGCGTGGGAGGCATAAAGGGTGTGTATGAAATCTTTACAAGCTAAATTCACGTTCATTATAGAATTGTTCATGCTACAATGATTAATATAAATATTGAAATTGGTTTCCAGGGAAGCGTTCACAAGCTCAAATGAGGAGGACATGACCACCTGCTGCTTCTGCAACTTCGTTTCCGATAGAAAACCGCAACCTTTCCACCCTAACAACATTTATCAGCAAATTGAGGTATGTTACCGAGACTGGGGTAATGGCTTTTACGCCAAATCAGTGAGTCCAGATGGTTTTCCGCCAGAATTCTTGAGCAGAAAAGGATGGACAGTGGTAACAGAAACTCCCCACAATTTTGAGTTGGGTGAAGCACCAGGGCTTGACACTAACCTCCGAGAACGCCTTCCAGATTTCAATTTCCCATTATCATACAGGAGTTCAAACCCTGTGGTTGTGGGAAAATGGTATTGTCCTTTCATGTTTATCAAAGAAGGTACACCAAAACAACAAATAAGTAGCTCAATGTACTATGAGATGACACTTGAGCAAAGATGGGAACAAATATTTGCATCTGAAAACAGTCATAACGAGGACAACGTTGCGGTTGTGGATGTTTCTGTTCGAACACAAGTGGTCTCATTTGCTGGGATTGAGGCTGTGCCTGTGCATGAGAATAATGTGGTTGATGGGGTAATGTGGCTTAGGAGTTTCAGCAATGAGGGAGAAGAAATAAGTGTGGGGTTGAGTACACTAATCACTGAGAGAATGAAGTGGGAGCAAGAAAGATTCGGATGGATTGGAGGAAATAATGGGCAAGTGAATGTGAAGAAAGTAGAAGAGTTTCGAGGAGATGGTGAGTGGAGGAACTTTGGTTGCTATGTGTTGGTTGAGAGGTATGTTTTGAAGAGGATGAATGGTAGCTTGGTGCTAACTTATGATTTCAAGCACACTCATCAGATCAGGAGCAAATGGGAATGAGAAGTTTGGCTGCTCTTCTGTAATACTCAGAAGTTGTACTTTTTTTTATCCTGTTTTTATGTATACTTTAACTTCTTTTCAGAGGAGTAAAAATATTCTTTGATACTATGTATGCGTAATTTCGATTGTAAAGTGGTTAAATGCATTCATCATTTATTTTGAACAAACATTATGAGCAATTTTGTGAAATTTATTAACAAAGTGTCATTTCAAGATTATTCTTTTCACACAATTGGTTTCTATAAACTCTAATGTTAAAGAAAAGTAAAGGTATCCTTTTTCTTATTCCTTGGAAATATAAAAGATAGAAGGCGTAGTACGAGCTTCCTTCTAGCTCACAACCTGCCACCAGACCAGACCAGACCTTGGATCTCAATTTAAGTCTTTTCAATCACATTGATCGCCTATGAAATCATACGAGGATAAGTATTCGTTCTTCAAAATTTCATTCATTTATTTTCAATGTTTACCCTTACAATAATATTTTACCTCGTTAAGTTCTATAAATTTATTGCGTCGATAGAATCGTGTTTGCAGCATTACTCAATATATTAGAAGGCATCCATCAACCGTGGGAAAAAAAAAAAGTCTTCCCAGAAGAGTTAGTACTGCTAAAGGCACTCTTACAAACTACCAGATATTAGTGTCTGCAAAATCTCTCGCCCGGAGAATGGCAGCAACAGTGACTGGGCTTCAATGGTTCAGATTGTATAAACTTGACCCACGCATGGCATCAGCCAGCTAAAACAACAGAATAACCCAAAACTCGTCCAACGTGTACCTAACAACATTCATACTCTTTACCAACGTCTCAAAGCTCATGCATCAATCCATCAATAAAATTTTTATACAGTAAGTAGTGTTTGAATATGTTTTAGGCACCTAAAATTACCTAATGTATTTCGGAAACTCAATAAAATAATCTATAAAAATGTGGAACAATCAGACGCACTGGGTCCAGATACAAATCCATTACCGATACCAAATCAAAATCGACATGCCATATCCTGGCTTTACTGCATTTGTCCAACTTGCCACCTGAGTGTGAACAAAATAGGACAACATATCTGCATTAATCAAAAACTCCCATCTGGTCGAAAAGAAAAAAATCAAATACGTGTTGGGATCTTAATAATCAGATAGAACTTGGACAGTATATCAAGCAGAAATCTGAAAAAACATAATTCATGAACAAGGGAAAAATATACCTAATTTAAGCATCATGAAACTTTCAAGCTTCTTTCCTGGTTATCCTGTTATTTAACAAAAGAATAACCATTAAAATTCATAGTAACTTCTTGGGAAGGTAACAATCTGCTAACTTAATAACTTTACAATGTTAATACTGCAATCAATTTTGTCTCAAAGTTAATCTATATTGCACAAGCAACTATAATGGCATCCACAGCACCAAAAATGAAGGATAAAAGTTCAGACCACGACATCAAACAAATTTTGGATATAAAATTCTCACCTGAAGCAATATATTCCTAGAGCCGTTGTAATTTCATGAATAACCGAGGTCGCAAAGTGTAGATATAGGGACACTAAGTTCAGCAAAAGAGAAATATCAGGCACAACCAACAAAATTTTTAATATCATAGGTTGAATCTCAATAGTAGTACTTATCACCAACCATGAACTGGAAATATGCTTTACATAAAAATAAATAAAAAGTTACCCAAAATCTATCGTAACTTAATGAAAACAAGGGAACATCAATTGCCTATATTTGTTCATAGTTAAATTAACCTACCCTCCAAAAATGGAAAGGTAAACAATTTAGCAAGACAACTGGGCAGGGGATATGTGTAGTAAACGTTAGGAGGATGTTTTATTAAATGCAGACTCCCCAAAAAATTCACACATGCATACAGCATAAGTAATACAAATAAGACAATATACCTGTAAATAAACAGTACCCAAGGAGAACCCATAAGTCATCAACTAAAGGAACTCTGCAACATTGAATAAAGTGTGTCCATAAGCAGAAAAGAAACCCAACTGTAATGAATTAAGTACAATAAAATAGCCATTGAATAAGCTAGGCAAATCAAACTTGCACACACCCATCATTCAGTCTGGCAGTAAGCACATTTGCAATGGCAAATGGAAGATACAACAGTGACTGCACAAATAACACACAAAACTTAGCATCCAAATTCTAATACAAGAATTAATTCAGAAATCATGCAAGGCATTTGATGCTACCGAAATTCAAACACTTCAAAACGGCACACGAAAGTTAATATTAAGTGTTTCTTCTCTCTGAGATGTTAAAAATCGGGAGTTATATATCAGCTGATTAACAGAGTATCAAGAAAAATTGAATTACAAATCCTATGTTCATGAAATCTATATGATAAAGAAAGCCTATAGTTCTAGAAACTATAGCATTACTAAACTCTACTAAGTATCTTTCGAAATGACAATGCTACTTACTATACACATGTTAGTTTTCAATCCCTTGGGTTCATCACACAAGTGAGCCAGAATCATCCTTCCCTGTCAAAACAAACTTTTCATCAGCAACCATATGACAATGAATTCAATTGTCCACTGCAGGGACACTTAGCATTAATTTTTAGTTCAACTTGAAAGAGAAACTAAGATGAGGGCAAAAGGAAAACCCAACATACAAGTATCATACACATCCATATACAGGGCCAGAAAAGAGTATATATATATATATATATATATATAATAGCACACAAAGAATAAACAAATGATCATAAGAAAATAACCATGCCAAAGTTAAGAATTCTCTGACCCACAAACTTCAAAACATGGTAGCATGGCTCATACCAATCAAACAGCCCACTAATTGTGACATCATTAAATAGAAAATCACAACTATCACAAGACATATAGCACACAACTAACAGAACAGTCAACAACAATAAGTAAATAAATTCAATAACTCCAGTAAATATCAAGTATCAAAACTATAATAACCATATCATCATAAATTTGAAGTGGGAGAATTCAAAGAATACAGTCAGAGGAAATCATATCTCACCACAAGGAATCCAAATGCAAGTCCGGTTCCTAATACAACTAAATGTGGATAGTTTCCCATTATATCAGAAGGAGACAGATAATCCCTGCATAGGAAATCATATCCTGTATAATTAAAATATATAGAGAACAAAAGTGAAACATAAGAAACAGATGCACATGCAGATTCATACCACGCCAGCACTCCTCCCACAAGTACAACAAAAGGGTAAAGCTGTCAAAAACAAATAAAAAAGACACGTTAAGCATATCTTTGAATTCAGAACAAAGTAGTAAAAAGTTTTAGTATTACCATTGCCAATGCCTGTAACATGCTTCCTTTTCTTGCCTGAACAACCTTATAGACATTAGACACACTGCAAGGAATCATAGAACTCATAAGAGAGATTCAAGCAGAACTCAGCAAAAGGCTGCAACTAAGGGATAAATGTGAGCCTCATAAAAGTCAGGTAGTTCAAGTTAAAACTATACCTATTGGCCTGATACAAGACGTTTATGTGCATAAAATATCTAGGTCATTACAATTTCCAAGAGACCTTAGTGCTAACTATTGAGTATAAATGAACTATACAGACGGGGACTCAAAGCACAACAAAAGGAGTGGAAAACATGGCAAAAACGATCATTACAACTGCACCCCACAATGCATATTCCAATACCATGATTTCAGCAACTCAATACCCTGTTCTGAGGCTTTACTGTGAATAAACTTGTAATAAAATATATAAGCAACAGCGATATCCAAAAGAAGATCAATTTAAAAGCAAGCAAGCCTATAAAGATCATAAATATATGCAAGTACCACATAAGCCAATGCCAGGTTACAATATCAACCTTTAGGACAGAGATCACTTACTTGAAGTAAACTGTAGGTAAAACAGCAAAGGCTATCATCAGATATAACACAGTTTTGTACGTTGGGATTTCTGAAGTTAAAAAAGGGAACGTGAACATTGAGTCAAGAATTATTGGATGCAAAAGTTTCACCTTTATAAAGCATACAGTAGAACAAGGAAATGACAGGATCCAAAAAGGACAACAAAAACTAATAATAATCAAGAGGTGTATATTGCATATTCTAAGAACAAATTGAGCATAAGAACAATAATGAATAACTAATCAAATATCATAAAGTCAAAAAGAAGTACATATATATGAAACGAAATCTCTAATAAATACACGAAGGTCTAAAGTAAGTAACCAGATTTAAAAAGGAAAGCCAATATCTCTTAACCTATCCAGAAATCATATGCTTCACTGAAAGATAATTGATCATCTACTCGACAGGTCTTACCGCTAACAAATGGCACCCAACTCAAGAAGGGGATAGAACTGCCAAAACGATGAACCCACCACTCAGCACCTATGAAAAATAACTCAAGTAACTATAAAAGGAAAATAGTGCAAAAATAGAGGAAAAAGTTTTAAATAGAAAAAAAAGGGTATAGATCTTTAAGTACAAAGAGAAAAATCAAGTAGAAGCATACCAACTATGGCTGTAAAGAAGTGGCATACATAGATCAGCATAAGACCCTCTGTAGGTCCATTGACCACCGGAAGGATAAGAGTATTGGTGAAATAGCTGGAAGAAAACAAAATATCAATACTAAAATATAATAAACAAAAACTGATGGCAATTATAACTTATTTAGGGAAAAAAGAATAGGAATCTGCAATCCATTTTTATTTTACAGTGGAAAGGCTCAAATATAATAAATACAATGGTACAGGATCAAAGAGAGAAATCATCCTTTGATGTATACATTTAGCTACTTTGTGACCATACATCCATTATTGTTGAGTACGTATATACAAACAAGAAAATAACTATGCTTCAGATCACTTACTGTTCCCATGTTGCTCCATAAAATGGAACAGCTGAAATTAGCCAGAACCAGAAGGTATCTCGTCCACACATAGCAGTGCTTCCATAAGCCAAGCTTTCAAACTGGAAGCATCTCAAACACATCAAAGGAATTGCAGTGACCAGACTTACATAAAAACAAAAAGAAAAGATGGCATAGTCATACCGCACATGCAAGGGCATCACAGCCTGCAATTGATTGAAAACAAACCAAGAAATATATTTCATCAGCATTACACAATTATTAAACTACGAATATTGGACAAAATTGATAAAAGGGAAATCACCATGATCGAAAAGCTCGCCCAATGGACTAGAGGAGTTCGTCCGCCGTGCTTGTTTCCCATCCACAGCATCAAAAGTCTAGCATGTAGTTGGAAAGATATAAGAAAAAGCATGCCAAAAGTGCTTATATTACACCTAATGCATTCAAAGAGGAAAATCAATATGGCCCATGGGTAGTAAAAGAAACCGATCAACCTGATATAAGAATAGAAGCAAGCCATGTGCAAAATGAACCCATCTTGGTGGAGGTGAATCCAAACGAGGTGAATATATCTGAAACACAAATTAAATCAAAAGTTTAAAAAGGATATTGTTCAATAAGGTGCAATTTCATGACAAAAGCCTTCCCATTTCCAAGATAATCTCATTACTTTAAAATTTTACATTTTACTCATATATATCACTA
The DNA here is from genome assembly GCA_026212285.1 of Bursera cuneata. Lineage (NCBI taxonomy): Eukaryota > Viridiplantae > Streptophyta > Magnoliopsida > Sapindales > Burseraceae > Bursera > Bursera cuneata. Next base: position 1,345 of record JANLJB010028766.1, on the reverse strand, counting down.
CTTTCAAATCGAAAACTAAACTCGCAAGTCCTAAAGCTTGTGTGGAACATTAAGTACCTGAGTCAAAAAAGAACAAAATATATATTGCAGTAGGTGTCATACTAATTTTTTTTCTAACTTACAATATCTCGGAAATAGAAAAAACTTATTAAATAGGAAAATAAAAAACAATAAAAGAGAGAAATTGCTACTCACATAGCCAAGCAAGGCAGAGGTGACTAAGAACATAAATCCCATAAGCGTTATCTAAAATAAACAACAAAACCAATCAGCAATTTGTCAAGAGTACAGTCACAGCCATACAAAAAAAAAATTACAATATAATCTTAAAATTATCTCACCATGTTAGGCCTGGAGAAGATCCGGAAGCAACAACACAAAAAATTAAAAAAAAAAAAAAGAGTATCAGAAAATATGTGGAATAAACATAAGGGAATAAGGAAGATTGAAAAGAAAAACTTACGGCATCCAAAGAGGGAAGATTTTGACAAAACGACTCCAAAATGGTTGCAAAACATATTTGGCAAGATAGGAATTATCAACTCCACTGTACTTGTATCTATGCAGAGCTCCAACTCCATGTGATCCTACGTATCCCATTTTGCTCTTCTCTACCTGCCACTATCAACTCTCAAGCTGTTTATATTCAATCAACCAAACAGCCACCATAAATTTTTCCTAATAATCACAAACAAAATTTTCCTTTAAAAAGAAAAAAAAAAAAGTAATCTCAGACAGTATAATGAGCCGTGTATTGACTGGATCTGAAATGAGCTATTAAACGGAGAAAAGTGAAGATACCTGAAAGGAAGAGATCGAGAGAGAAAAAGACAGATATTCGAGGTCGAAGATGGAAGGGGAAGGGAAAGTGTTAGTGAAAGTGAACCGAAACGTCAGCGTTTATCTCCCTCCAGCCCTATGCATGCTACAAATAACGGAGGAGTGAGTGTGAGTGTGAGTGAAGGTGAAACCACAGCGTTGATTGGACTAAGCGACGACGACGTCGGACGTCTGCTACAAATTGGGATAAATGGCAACACGCGCTTTTAACAAATTTGCCCCAGCCGTTAGAGAAGCAGAAACGGCGTGAGGGTAATTATGTCCTTTCAAAATGTAAAGCATTGAAATACCATGGAAGATCTCGGCTTCGTCTCGAGTGGGGCCGTGAGCAAATAAAACCCCACCAACTACGACAAAAGTTCTTCTTTCTTTATTAACGATGGATTTGGAAGAGAAGCGGTGAAGAGAGATGGAAGAGGAGAGAGAAAGAGGGATTTGCTTATTTTTTTTAATCTTATTTAACTTTGAAATGACTAAAATGTAAACGGTAGTTTCAAATTGGGGG